>CM050514.1:17282500-17390000 GCA_027563665.1 Antrozous pallidus | reverse complement strand
TTTGCTCCAATCCATTCTCCACTCTATCTCATCATTCCGCAATTCAAGACACTTTAATGAGTTCCCTTTGCTGATGGCTTGAGTTTCAGATGATTTGATGTTGCCTTCAAGGTCCTTCATAATTAGAACTCTGCTTAACACTTTAGTAAACATTCCTATTTCTTTCCTGCTTTCCTACTTCCACTTCACACTATGCTAATCTGCTTTCAGTTGCTCAAACATCTCTGGTGCTCGCTCTGCAGGTGCCATTTCTCTACTCCACTTTCACTGTCTCTTGCTCTAACTTCAGGGTTCAGTCTAAAGAACCCTTCTTTCAAGACACTGTCTCTGTATCCTTAAATCCCAGATAGTTCCTTTTCCTATATATCACCACAGAGCCTTTTATTTCTGCTCTCAAAAACTTTAATACACACACACATACACAATTTTAAATTTCCTGATTACTTATCCATACTGCTAATCAAACTCCAAGCTCTCTAAAGGTAATGAGAATATCTATATTATTGATTATTATCTCCTCCAAAATATCTATGACAATAACTGACTCTCAGAAAATATTAGACACCTGGATTGATTGACTGATGGAAACATAAAGGAATAGTTGAAGTAGCACAGAAAGAACTTGAAAGGTGGAAAATCTATTTAAACTTAGACATTAAAAAAAAACCCTCTGGGCTGAGTTACTGCTTGACTGGTGCTTTTGATTCTAGTACATTCTCCCAGAAATAGCCTTGGTTTCTGTGTGTATGAAAAATTCATAAAGAATACCCATTATATCTGAGGTTTAAAGTGCGGATTTTCCAAGAGAGTATTATTGCTTTAGGTTACAATAGTCATGTTAATCACCTAATACCATGTTTGAACTACACATGAATGGACAGGACCAAAATTCCAAGACATCAAAGGATTTGAACTTGATAATAACAGATTGGAAGCAATCAGAGAATGGTTAAGGAAAGAAATATCAGCAACTGAGGGATAACAGTAGGAATTAACCAGTATCTATCATGGGGCTATGACCACAAATTCAATATGGGATATATAAATAGCTAGAGAAGCCAAAATGCACCCTGGCTTAGGCAGCCTTTAGACTTGACAATGGGACAGTCTAGGAAGATTTCAAAGCTCAAAAACAGACCTAAAGTAGGTTAGGAAAGTTTTAATATTAGCAGCAGCAAAATACATAGAATAATAGAAGTTATACCAAAGACATTCTACCATATATATGTGCAAGAGAAGACTGAAAAATAAAAATATGGAGTGAAATATTTGAAAAGTCAGATACACACATTATTTTCTCCAACTCAGCAACGATAGCCAAATAGCTTCAAAATGTTTTATTTTTACTTTTTCTTTTGGGTATACTTAATTTTTTTTTAATTCCACATAAGAAACTAATCTATATATATAAAATGCCAGCGACCATAATTCTGTAACAACCAGAATGACCAGTAGCTGTGACGCTCACTGCAGCCAGTGAATGACCCAATTAGGGGGTGGGTCTTGCTGGCCAACCTTCTGAAGTCCCTCCCCCCACCTGGCCCCACCCCTGATCAGCCTCTCCCACCCTGATTGAGGGCAGGCCACCCAGCCAACCTCCTGCAGCCTCTCCCCCTGGCTGGCCCCCAGCTGGCCCATATCCCTCCCTCCAGACGGCCCTGCCTCCCATTGCTCCCCTATCCCAATAGGGGATGGGGTTGGCTGGTCAACTGCCTGCAGCCCCTCCCCCAAGCCAGCCATGCCGCTGATGGGCCCCCAATCAGCCTACAGCCCCTCCCCTGATTGGACCCCCCACTCCAATCAGGGGCAGGGTCTATTGGCCAACTGTCCACAGCCCCTCCCCTGGCCGCTGACCTCTGATGGGCTCTCCTCACCCCATTCTAGGGTGGGGCCCACCACCAATCACCCACAGCCCTTCCCCCCAGCCAGCCTGGCCCTGATTGGGCCTCAATCAAGGTAGGCCAGCCAGCCAACCTCCCACTATGTCCTCCTCCCATCAGGCCTGGCCAATCTGCTCCAATTGGGGCCGGGCCAACTGGACCAAATACATGCACTGGGCCTCTAGTCAATTATAAAGTCCATGCTGACACAATTAACATAGTTTTTTTGTCTTCTACTTTAAAATCTATTACTTATAGTTGTTTGTTAGTAAAGATACTGTCAAAATAGACAAAATTGTTTGGTTAGGAAACAACTGGGCTTTGTTTTTATTCCAAATTAGAGGCCCAGTGCACAACATTTGTGAACAAGGGGTGTGCCCCTCAGCCCAGCTTGCACCCTCTCCAATCTGGGACCCCTCGAGGGATGTCTGACTGCCTGTTTTGGCCTTATGCCTTTCACAATCCAGGACTATTGGCTTCCAACTGCTTGCCTGCCTGCCTTTCTGATTGCCCCTAACCACTCCCCTGCCAGCCTGATTGATGCCCAACTGCTCCCATACCAGCCAAATTGCCCCTAACTACCCTCCTCTGCAGGCCTGGTCATCTCTAACTGCCCTCCCTGGCAGACCTTGTACCCCCCAACTGCTTTTCCCTGCAGGCTTGGGTACCCCCAAATTGCCCTTCCCTGTAGGCCCAGTTGCCCCCAACTTTCCTCCTCTACCAGCCTGGTAACCCCTAACTGCCCTTCCCTGCAGGCTTAATTGCCCCCAACTGCCCTTCCTTGCAGACCTGGTCCCTCACAACTGTCCTCTCCTGTTGGCCCAATCGCCCACAACTGCCCTCCATTGGAGACCTGGCCCCTCCCAACTACCCACTGCTCTCCTTTGCAGGCCTGGTCCCTTCCAACTGCCCTCCCCTGCTGGCCATCGTTGTGGCAGCCAACTTGTGTCCACCTGGGGTGGGATCTTTGACCACATGGGGGCAGCAATCTTATGTGTTGGAATGATAATCAATTTGCATATTACTCTTTTATTATATAGGATAGAGGCCTGGTAAACAGCTGGGGGCCAACTGATTTACCCTGAAGGGTGTCCCAGATCAGGGTGCAGGTTCCCTTGGGTGTAGGATGGCCTGGGCGAGGGGCCTCTGGTGGTTTACAGGACAGCCATGCTCCTGGTGAGCCAAACAGAGGCCCTGGTATCTGGGATTTATTTATCTTCTATAATTGAAACTTTGTAGCCTTGAGTGGAGACCTAGGCCAGCCAGGGTGTGCGGAAAGCTTGGCTTCCTCCATTACTGGGGAAACCCAAGCCTCCTGCTCACTCCAAGGCCACAGCCATCTTGGTTGGGTTAATTTGCATACTTGTTCCTGATTGGTTGATGGGCATGGCTTGTGTGTGTAGCAGAGGTACAGACAATTTACATATTGCTCTTTTATTAGATAGGATATTTAGAAATTCTTGCTAGAAAGATCCAAGTTAACAGGTTGTTGCAAATCCTCCACTGCCCTTTTCTGAATAGATTTCACCTACCACCTTTTGAGCATCACTCAAAACCTCTTGAGTCCATAAGCATGATTCAGCTTCCTTTTTTATTTCCCCTGGGTTGCATAGTAATAATCACAGGAAATTGTCATAATAAGTACTCAAAAAGTACTTGTTTGGTAAATGAGTGAAGCATTAGTAAGAGAAATAAATCCCTGATTCTTTGCTTACCTAGTGCCAGGTATTATATCTAAATGAAAGGAGTGAATTAGAACATATTTAACTACCTATCTTTACCCACAATATCATGCTATTGAACTGCTAATTTATGAAAGGTGTGAGATAACTTGGAATCTTTTTTAAATTCTTTTGCTGATTTACTGCTAGGAGTTTCACTCTTTTTTTTCATTAGCTCTCTTATCCTGCAGCCATTAGTGCATGTAATTGCTTTTAAACTATAAGGTTGCCTTACAAATAGTGCTCTCTTTGATAAAGACTATACTTGACAGGTTAATGATATTAGATTATTTAATAACCTCCTATCTTTAAATAAATTACAAGAAAAGTAATTCATTTATTTATTTTTAGTCCTCAGACTTTACATAGGCCGTTAGTACATAGGAAGGAAATAGAGCAAACTCACTTCTGCCTCCGGAACTAGAGCTCAGCTCTTCTTCCAGCGTGGAATATTTATTTTAATTTCCATGCAGAGCCAAGTTTCAATTACATAAAACAATCTGGACATCTTTAAAACCTAAAGGCCCATTCACTGGGTAAGGTAGACTCCAAAATTTATGGAAATAGTAACTTCATAAAAGTCTGTAATAATTTACTTGTTCCCTTGCCTAATGTGCCCATTGAACTAAACACAAATGCAAAATTTTATGGAAAAAAGTTATATTAGCTAGCCCAAAGGTCAAAACACCTAACTTTTCAGGATGTTTCTCTTAAATAAAGAATGTTAAGTATCATAACATAAAATCTACAACTAGATATATGTCTCCAAAAAACTAAGCATTCCTAATTTTAGAAAACAGGATAACCTATATATTTAAATGTATTATAAAAATGAGAATTTGCTTAAGTGCTTTCTGTTTACTCCTTTAACTCTTACATTTAATTAAATTTTATTTTTTTGATTTTTTATTTTTTTGCATGCATTTGTTTGATTTTATTTTTCTTGATGTAAATGCACTCCCTCTAATTTTCTTTCTATATTTTCATTTGCTTTGTAAAAATAACAAGTGGAGACAGATTTGAATGGAACCCATTATAGGAATAAAGAAAATTTTAGTGGATTTAATTTGATTTTTATGAAATATTATTTTTTTATAATTTGTAGATAAGTTTTAAAAAACTACTTATTTTTGGTTTGTGACTATATGGCCCAGTTTTTTAAAATACATTTATCTGTTTAATTATGCTTTGTTTATATCATTTGTAACATTCACTGTCAGTTCATAACATAATTTTTTAAATTTCAGCACATCAGAGGTCCCATATTAGGTATACTTACTTAAACTTAGACACTGTGACAAGTATTATGATTGCACTAGAGCCATAGAAAAACCTTCATTTATACATTTGTTTTCCTTAAAGCTCCATGTGATGTTGGCTGGCTGCTTCTCAACCTATCTAATAAAAGAGTGATATGCAAATTGGCCATACCTCCACTGACCCCCATAAGCCATGCCCACGGCCAATCAGGAGTGAGTATGCAAATTAACCCAACCAAGATGGCTGTGGCCACGGAGAGAGCAGGAGGCTTGGGTTTCCCTGGCAATGGAGGAATCCAAGCTTTCCGCCTGCCCTAGCCTGTGCTACAAAGTTTCAATTATAGAAGATAAATAAATCCCAGATACCAGGGCCTCTGCTTGGATCATTGGGGGCCATGGCCAGCCTGCAAACCACCACAGGCCCTTAGCCCAGGTTGCCCCATGCCCCAAGGCAACCCCCACTCTGATACGGGACACCTTTCAGGCCAAACCAGCCAGTCCCTACACATGCATCAGGCCTCTATACTATCTAATTCTATCTAATAAAAGAGTAATATGCAAATTGACTGTCACTCCAACACAAGATAGCTGCCCCCATGTGACACAAGATGGCCACCACAAGATGGCCAGCTGGGGAGGGCAGTTGTAAGGGTCCAGGCCTGCAAGGGAGGGCAGTTGGGGGCTATCAAGCCTGCAGGAAAGGGCAGTTAGGGGTGACCAGGCTGGCAGAGGAGGGGAGTTGGGGGCAACCGGGCCTGCAGCAAAGGGCAGTGATGCAAACATCTTAAATTAAATATGAGATAATTCTCTTCTTAAAATATTCAGCCATTTTTCCCACCATATTTATCATAACCTCAGTTCACTTCCTTTCTCTATGCACACTCATCATTTTCCATAATTCCAAGTTCATTTCTTGTGCAGGGAAATTTAGCAATATTTTTTAAATCTGTCTTTTCTAACTCATGTCCTGGAAATCATTTTCAAGCCCTGAGCAGTTTATATGATTTTTTACCCAGACAATTCCTTCCCCCACCCACAAAAAATCATCAGTTAAGATTATAATTTTTAATACTCTTTGTTATACTTATAAGTTAATAATATCTTCAAAACAATAACTAAGTGATTTTTTAAATATATTTTATTGATTTTTTACAGAGAGGAAGGGAGAGAGATAGAAAGTCAGAAACATCAATGAGAGAGAAACATCAATCAGCTGCCTCTTGGACACCTCCCACTGGGGATGTGCCCGCAGCCAAGGTACATGCTCTTGACCGGAATCGAACCTGGGACCCCTCAGTCCGCAGGCCGGCGCTCTATCCACTGAGCCAAACCGGTTTTGGCACAATAACTAAGTGATCTTATTAACAATACATACATTGAGTGGCCAGATTATTATGTCCATCTGACGTTTGTAGGCAAATTAGCCGTATACTGCATTGTATAGGATATGGAAGCCAAAGGCCTGTTCGAAAATCTTTGCTGTCTGCAGTTACCAAGATAAAACATCTCCAATTCCTACAGGAACACTGGATTGGATAGTGGAGCATTGGGAAAAAGTCATGTGGTCGGATGAATCCCGTTTCCAGTTGCATCATGCAGATGGCAGAGTGAGAATTTCATGGAAACAGGATGAAAGCATGTACCCCACATGCATGAATACAACCTTTCAAGCTTGTGGGGGCAGTGTTGTGATTTTGGCATGTTTTACTGGCATGATTTGGGCCCTTTAATTCATGTGGAACCTCTGAATAGGACAACATACCTAAGAATCTTTGCAGATCAAGTTCATCCTATCATGTTGATGGCATATCCCAATGGAGATGGCTTCTTCCAACAAGGCAATGGGCCATGCCCTGTGCTCATATTGTGCAGGAGTGGTTTCAATACATGAGGAAGACTTTACCCTACTTGGGTGGCCCCCACAATCACCAAATCTCAATCCGATTGAGCATTTGTGGGACGAAGTTAAAGGAGCCATCAGGCAGCTGGTTCCACAACCATCAAATCTCACAGAAATGGACAGTGCTCTTCATCAGGCATGGTGCCAGATTCTTCACATCACCTTCCAACATCTCGTGGAGTCAATGTCAAGAAGAATCGCCACAGTGTTAAAGGCAAAAGGTGGCCCAACGAAGTACTAAAGGGGTGGTCATACTAATCTGGCCACTCAGTGTATTTTCATTATGAAAATAACTGCACAATAAGAAATTGCATTCTCCTACAAAAAAAATGGTGACTTAAATCAGGGTGTTTGCTTTTCTCGTTTGAACGGAGTTCACAGTTAGACTCCTACGGCAGGTCTGAATCTACTCAGGAATCTTCCTTCTACTCAGATGTCTTTAACACATGTTTGTCCCCTCATATGCACAAGGTGAATGCCTCATCCAGAGCATTACATCAATGTCCCAGGCAGGAAAATCAAGAGATAAAAGGAAGAAGGCATGCGCCAAGTTAATCTGTCTGCTTTTTAAATAGATTGCACAGAAGCACCAGCAAGTAGTTCCGTTTCCATCTCATTCACTAGATGTTTCACATGGGCACCTTAAGCTTCAAGGGAGGCACATGATTACTCTCATCTAAACTAAGGTACTCTTGTTAGCAAGAAAAAATCATGACACCTACAAATTACCTGGGGTATTTTCTATGTCCTCTCTCTAAACAATTCTAAGTTTACTTTTATTTTATTTATGTATGAATGTATATTTATTTATTATTTATGTATTTATTTAGAGGAAGGGAGAGAGAGAGAAACATTGATCAGCTGCCTCCTGCACACCCCCTACCAGGGATCGAGCCCACAACCCAGTCAAGTGCCTCATCTGGGAATCGAACCAGCAACCTTTTGGATGAACAACCGAGTCACACTACCCAGTCTTATTTTTGTAACAAGGTCCTGTGTCCTTGTTTCTCTTCTTATTGTCTTTATGCCTGTCTCTTCAATATCAGGTTGAATACATCCAAGGTCAGAAAAATATTTCCCTTACCTACTCTGTCCCAAACCCCAAGTTTATCTCTCTTCCTGATGTCTCTCTTTCTAATATAGCTATCTTCGTTTATTAAGTCTGCCCTAACAAAACATCACAAACTGAATAACTTAACCATGTAACAACCAATATACTAAAAGGAACCACTTTAAAATGGAGTCGGAACTGCCATCTCAGAGAAACTGTCTTGCATATCTTATGTCTCAAACCTTTGGAATGTGAAAATAGGTCAAAGCAACCTTGGGACGAGGCCTAAAGCAACATGTGTCCCAAGGAACTGTTTGTAATCATCTGGCCACTCAGATATTTAAAAAGAAAGCAGATATTTATGGCTGGAGGACTGAGCACTACCAGACGAAAAATTAAAAACATTGTTTACCAGTGTGTCACTACTTATAAGTTAAGATTAATAAGGACTCTGTTGTAGTTTTAATAAATAATTCTCTGTCTTTCATCTAAAATACCTGACGGTTATGCTGGGTGTTTTGTGTTTTGTCTTATCACAATACCACGCACTTGAGAAATATAGAAAGTCTAAGGTTACTGATTCAGTGAAAGCCATTAACCTGGCAAAATGCTTTGGGGAAATCAACTGCTGAAGGTCTGGACTTTAGTTCCAAGCCCTTCTTATCAGCACACACACGTGAAAAAGAAAAGCCTCCTTCCTGAGTCCCAGGTTGTCTTCAGAAGACATACCCTCCAGCCTAATTCTGCCACCTCAACAGTGCTCTCTCATCCTCTCCTCGCCTGTCCTCTCAACCCTTATCTTTCCGCTCCCAATAAATTCCCATGTTTGCATCTGGTAACAGTATAAACACAAATGGTACTCAGCAGAAACCTAGATAGCCAGTAAGTCAAGGTCAGCAGTCCCAAAGAATGCCCTTTAATTTTATCCTTACAAGTATAAGGCAGCTGGGGAGGTGGGGGGGGGGGGAGAATATTTCATGAAAAATGGCAAACATATTGTATGCATTTAAAACGGATGATCTAAATATAAAGAAAATTCCTTTCTCCCTCCGTTCACTCTTCCTCCACCATGAGGGCATGAAACTTTAGAAGGAATCAGGAGGGCTGTAAGACATGAGAAACTTTGCAGCTACTCCAAATCATTATCCATATGTGGGTTTAAAAAAAAAAAAAAAAAACCTTTACTTCTATGAGGTTGTTTTTCATGTCTAAGGCTCCAACGGGCATTCTCTGCTTTTATATCCTGCATTCCTCCTTGGTTTGGATGTTGTAAAGAAGTAAAGAAACTCTATCATTCATTCTGATGGATACCTTGATTTTCTCGGAAATATGATCTTTATCTCAGAAGGACTAGATGTAACTTTTGACACCAAGGTCTCCACTGCTGTACTGCTTACAAATTAGAAATTTTAACAGCCTTTCTGCCTTCCTCTTTGTAGGTCTAGCATGAAAAGAAGACCTGTTCTGGCAGATTAAATGCACAACACTACGGTTTCTGTGTAAATGAAACCATTTTCAACGAGGCCTCTCGTTAGTTCAATTACGCATATGGATATTTGATGGGAGCTGTAACTTGACACTGCTCATCTGAAATAACGCTATTTTAAAATATATTTTCAACTTATCATAGCTTTTGTTAAAATATTTTAAACTGATCTTTCCTGTCCGTCAAAGAGTTTGGCCAACTTTCAAATATTTACTGAAAATCTCTAAGGTATGTCAATAAGAGGTGATGGCTATGAGCCTTCCTCTGCCCTATCTGGTTGGGCTCAGTGAGGAGTTATGTTCACACAAACATAATAATGACAATAAGTAAATAAGTTCGAAGAAATTAAATCTAAACTGATGCCTAGTTTCGCAAATTCAATGGCCTATAAGGCAAGGAGTAGACTAGCAAATGCATGTTCCATCTCATTGATTGGCCGCTATTGGCTCCAACCAACATTTGCCATGTAGGATTGTGGTCCTGGATTTGCCAATTTTTCTGGCTTTTAAAAAATAAGCATCAGATTTCATAGGTGAAATAGATCAATTTATAAATGTTGGTCAGTGACTCGATTTAAAAAAAAAAAACAACATTTTGTGAACTAAACTAAAAACACGTGCAGACCAGATGTGGCTGACAGGCTATCAGTTTGCCAGCCCTAGTTTTTGGCTAGTGACTTCTAACCTTGTTGATTTACCAGTACCACTTACTCAATTATTTGTGACCAGAAGCCCGATGCATGAAATTCATGCACAGGGGGTGGGGGATGTCCCTCAGCCCAGCCTACACCCTCTCCAATCTGGGACCCCTTGATGGATGTCCGACTGCCCGTTTAGGCCTGATCCCAGTAGGATCAAGCCAAAACAGGCAGTCAGACATTCTTCTCACAATCCAGGATGTCTGACTCCAAACTGCTTGCCTGCCTGCCTCCCTGATTGCCCCTAACCACTTCTACCTGCCAGCCTGATCACCCCCTAACCACTACCCTGCCAGCCCAATTGATGTCTAACTGCTCCCCTGCCATCCTATTTGCCCCCAACTTCCCTTCTCTGCCAGCCTGGTCACCCCCAACTGCTCCCCCTTACAGGCCTGGTTCCTTCCAACTGCCCTCCCCTGATGGTCTGATCGCCCACAACTGCCCTCCCTTGCAGGCCTGGAACCTCCCACTCTCCTCCCCTGCTAGAGATCTTATGGTGGCCATCTTGTGTCCACACGGGAGCAGGATCTTTGACCACATGGGGGCAGCCATCTTCTGTGTTGGAGTGATGGTCAATCTGCATATTACTCTTTTATTAGATAGGATAGAGACCTGGTGCATGGATGGGGGCCAGCTGGTTTGCCCTGAAGGGTGTCCTGGATCAGAGTGGGGGTTCCCTTGGGGCATGGGGTGGCCTGGGCAAACAGCCTAAGGTGGTTTGCAGGCAGGCCATGCCCCATAGTGACCTAAGTGGTGGCCCTGGGATCTGGGATTAATTTATGTTCTACAATTGAAACGTTGTAGCCTGGAGCGGAGCCAAACCTTCTGCTCGCTCAGTGGTGACAGCCATTTCTGTTTGTGTTTATTTAAATTCTGTAATTGAAACTTTGTAGCCTAGAGTGGAGGCCTAGGCGCTAGGGCTGCAGAAGTGTGGTTTCTTCCATGGCCGTAGCATCCCTAGCCTCTGCTCTTTCCAGTTCCATGGCTGCTGCCATCTCTGTTAGGATTATGTATCTGCTATAATTGAAACTTTGTAGCATTGGGTGAAGGCCTAGGCCAGCAAGGGCAAGTGGAAAGCTTGGCTTCCTCATTGCCGGGGAAACCCAAGCCTCCCTCCTGCTCTTAGTGTCTACATCCATCTTGGTTGGGGTATGTTTGCTCCTGATTGGCTGGTGGGCATGGCTTGTGGGGTGTGATTTGTGGGTGTATTGGAGGTACGGTCAATTTGCATATTACTATTTTATCAGATAGGATTTTCACATTGAACCTGCATCCCTCTATCTGCCTGCCTCACTCTTCTATTTTTTATTAGAGTGAGATGGGCTCTTCATTACTTGTTTCCTCTGAACCTATGGAAAGGCCCTCTAAGAGCATAATCATGATGCAAAGTTACAAAAAATGAGCCCCAGTACAAATCCACATATACAGAAAAACACAATTTTAAGAGGATGAGAAACGATAAATAGATACACAGACACATGATTGAGAGGAAATACAGCAAAATGTCTCCATTGTACATACCTCCGGGTAGTAAGATGATGCGTACATTATTTTTCCATTAAACTTCCATATTTTTGGCAATAAATGTGAGTGAGTGGGCATGGCTGAAATTAGGGGAAATCATATTTTTCCTGCAAGAGTGACAAGGTTGACTGTGTTAATACCTTTTCAAACGGTTTATCCGTCCTTTTTTCAAGGTATAAATGTTGAAAGAATAAAAACTAATTTTCACCAACAAATAAATGCACAATTCAGTTTTGTTTTGTTTGCCCTTTAAGGGGTTGCTACACATTCATTGGTCATCGAGCCTGCAGCATTCTGGAAGTAAGAGATTGCTCGGAGTCTGAGTAGCACATCCCACAGGGCTCCATCTTTCATGCTGACGTCATCTGTGTTTTTGAGGCCTCTTTTGAGACCCAACATGCTCACCTCAAGGACCACTTTTTTTTATTTGCACAATTAACATTGATAAGTTGTAAAAAAAATCTGATTTGCCTGAGAATTCTCAAAAGAGGTCCTCCATAGAGTGGACAGACCCACATAAGGAAACAGGCAAGCACTGGTCATCAGATCGGCCTTCGTTCCATTGCGAGTCATCACATACTTCCTAACAGCAAATGTCCACATTTTTACAAAACAATTTATCATAGGCATTTCCAAATATTGTTTTAATACATTAAGGCATTCAGAGACGAATGCAGATAGTCATATAAATTATATTACATTTCCAAGTTCATTCTTATATTTTAATTTTTTAAATTTATCACTTATTTTTCTTTCAAGATAACCTCCCTTACCTTCCTTTCCTACAACTTCTCCTCTTCTGTCTTTTCTTTCTTTTTAATTTTTTCTTTTCCTACTTAAATGTGTCTGGATGTGAGAAGAAATCTACATGTATATCTACTGAATTCATTCATAGTAAGTAAAGGATAAGGACAAACTAATACATATATATATACACACACACACACACATATATATATATATATATATATATATATATATATATTATGTATATGAGGAAAAGAACAGACACCTAGAGCTATTGTCACATCACACAAAATTGTTGTTTTGTTAACAGTATAAAGATAAAAATAGATATGAAGTAAGCAAATAATAGTATTTGCCACTATGACCTATTTAAAGGGTAGCAAAAGCATCTCCTGTTTTCAGATGCACCAACTCAACAAGGCAAAAGAAGATTAAGTAAGACGCTTAGAAACCTACTTAATAAATTTTAATGATCTCTAATTCACCTAATGGCTGTTCTGAGTGGAGTGGGTAATTTTGAAGTGCTTTGGTGCTTTTGGAAAAATTGTCTTAGTATATAAAATTTTACTTACCATTGAAATTACAATAATCATTTTTTAAATTGTTTTACAAAGATAGACTCAAGCCCTGACTATTCATATTTTACCAATTCACAGTCAGCATAATGTCAATGTTCTATCATAACGTTGCTTTAAAACAAAGCATGATACTTAATTCAGAATGGTAAATTCTGATATTGGAGTTGGGTATTTAATGACACACAAACAGTATTAAAACTCTCATTGAAATGACAAATGCCTTCATTTCAAAATCTCATATAGTTTACAAGGTCCTAATAATTTAGTTTTGCCTAAATAGAAGTCGTCAAAATCTATGATGTTGAAAATAGTACTTACAGATCATAAACAAGACATGGTATGGTTCCACATTGCAGGCAAAATAATAATGGTGACTCCAAGGAATCCTAATGTCCTGATTTCTCAGATCGGTAAATTGTCTCTAGGAAAAATTGCTTATCTTGCAGGCTCCCACCATTGCTTTCTTTTCTAAATCTTCTGGAATATGCAGATGTTAAGCATCTGAATCATTTTTCCCAATTATGCCACACTTCTTTTTTCTCACCCAACTTTCGGGTCTGCCCTGTACTATGCAGGTTTCCCGTTACTCCCAACCTTCTGCCACTTTCCATCTTCCCAACGATCTGCCTTTTAAATGTCCTTGTGTTGGATCCAGGTCTCTCAGAAAGTCACCAGCCAAACTAGGAAAATATTATCTGGTTCCCATAATCCTGGGGCAGGGTGCTCTCAGGATGCCCCTGACAATTTGGAGCTTGGCTGGTACAGAAGTAACAACCTAAATTACCAACACACTGTCTTAAGAGCTTCACGACCCCAATAAATCTAATAAGATAAATAAATAAAATAAGCCCAGCCAGCATGGCTCAATGGTTGAGGGTCACCCTATGAACCAAGAGGTCATTGTTTAATTCCCAGTCAGGCCACATGTCCTGGGTTTTGAGGTCGATCCCCAGTTGGGGTGTGCAGGAGGCAGCCAATCAATTGTTCTCTCTCATTACTGATGTTTCTCTCTCTCCCTTCCTCTCTAAAATCAATAAAAATATTTTAATTAATTACTTAATTAATTAACTAAAAATTAAGTTAAAAAGCGTGTCATTGTTTGTTTATTTTTTATTTGTTTTAGAGGGTATTTTCAGCTCTTGGACATTGTTTTTTACTCTCATTTTGTCTCTTTTTTTTCCTTTTCAGTTTCATTGTTTTTAGATATTTGATACCAAATGGTTAAAATTAAACTTAATTTATGGTGATTGAGAGGTTTTTCAGTTTTAGAAAATGGTACTTGTCAGCCCCCTTCACTCCTCCTTCCACCCACACAGCCCTAGTCACCCAGGACAACGTTGCAATAATAGATTCTGATATGGGCTACAAAGAAGGGCAGGATTTTTTTTCCAAATAAAACTCCCTTTTATAATTTTTAGGCCTCTTTAAATAGCCTGGTTACGTGTCATTAAATTTATCTTGAAGGCACCTCTTTAAATGACTAACAATTCTCATTTCAACTGGCATAAAATGTAAATGTAATTATGTATACACACGCACAAAAATTACTTTTTCCTTTGTACCTAACCATGGTAAGATCATAAGCTGTCCTTAAGCTATTATTCTTTGCTTAGCCATTTGCAATATAGTTTATTTTAAGTATTAAATGCTATTTAATGAAATGGCTTATAATATTAAGAAAGAATTCTGTTCTCTAAAGGTAAAGTGGTAGCTATTTAGTCATTTACTCAAACGCTTTTGAAAACTGAAGGTTCCAACCTGGTTGTGGTATGTGAATTAATTGCGTAGTTGTCTGAATACTTTGCCCTGACCCATCACTCCGTATTTCTTGATTATCAAAACAGAGTCTTAAGGCACACATTTGCCTTTCTGAGAGGAGCTTTTAATTATGAATATTAGATATGTTCTGTTCAGTTTATTCACATATTCATTCCCTTATATAACACATGGACCTGCTATGTGCTGCTTAAGTTAGGGGAAAAAATGTCACAAAGAAATGGGTTTGTCATAATCAAGTCAACAGACCTGAAAAACAGCAATCACTCTAATAACTAATTACATTGTAGTTCCTAAAATATACTAAATAATTTAAGAGAAAAAAAACTGAGAAGGAGTCTCATGGCTTAAAAACTAGATTTATGTGTTTTGATTCTCCCCCCCCGCCCCCCCCGCCCTGAAACTGAGAATGACCTTGGAGATATTCTGATCTAGACTCTTCGCTCTGTACTAACTGAAACCCAGAGAGGCAAGGCCAAAACCGTACTGGAGGGAGGGTCATTTTCACAGCGCCCCTTCCCCTGAAGCTGGGGCCCCCTAATGTCTCAACCTTCTTCACTAGACACAGCTTGGACCTGATAATATATGTTCAGCCTGGTTTTGAAATGTGGCCATTTTCTTTTATAGGAGGGAAACTGAACTGAATGAACAGGATAATTACCATTAGGGTAGCTTTTAATTGAAGGCATATATATGGTATTATTAATGTGAATAAATATACAAAGCCAGGGTGTTTCTAAGAATGTGTGTGAGAAGGATTCAAAACTAGTACGAATATGTGAATCAATACTAACATCTTTGTGGGTTTATGACCTGCCAGATGTGAATTCTCTCCTCAAATACACATGTGAGTTGGGTGTTGATTATTATTCGACAGGACACATTTTACCTGCAGCAAAATTCAACATTTTACTACTCACAGCATTATGTGAGAGCTAATCAATACTTCTTGCTAAAGCTCCGAGCCCTAGACGCCAACCATATGCAACACTGCTGGACAGAAAACATAAAATCAGATTTACATGTTTCTAACCCTCCTTTAAAATGCTAATAGGGTTGTAAGACTTGCTATTGAATCATGAGGCTTTGGATTAGCTGTTAAGTCATGGGAGTTTCAACAAACATTGACCATGTTTCTGATAATATTTTCACATTTAATGAGATGGTCAATGTCAGGTTAGGAAAAAAGAGTGACTGAGAACTCTATTTTAGCTCAGAAATGCAGAGAAAAGTGGAAAATGTAACAACAGAAAGCATCCAAGAGAGGGTCTGGCTTTTGGCTCAATTTAGTGAATAAGAACTTGAAGAAACTCATATACTGAAATTCAAAACTATCCTGGTATCAGCAGACTTTCAGACCAAGAAAAGAAAGCTTATAGTGGATTAAATTAAGAGTATACATTTGCTTGGGATAATTATCACCTACAGTAACATACTCTAGACATAATGCACAGGTGCAGGAAACCAGGATTACCTTGTCTTTTGCAAAATGCTTACTCGGTAACTTAAATGTTATAGAGTAGTTGACTGTAAAAATTTAAAAATTCACAGCATCTCCTGTTTGTTTTAAAACTTGACTCTAAGAAATAGACAAGATATTATGATCATATTTCACAGAGATGACAAAGGCAGAAGCCAACATGTTAACATGAAAGATTAATTCTTTAATCATGTTCCTCTATTGCCTGTGTATTTTTAAATATTGGTATTCATGTTGCATGTATCATATGTCATCCAGACTCGATCAATAACTTACCTTGATAAGCTATTAATAATAAACTAAAGTAGTTATTAGCATAAAGGTTGGTTTATATAAAGTCTTAAACCCAATTCCCAATTCATATATCTTATCTAATAAAAGAGAAACATGCAAATTTACCATACCTTCACTATGCTACCAGCCAATAGGATCGATATACAAATTAACCCCCAAGCAAGATGGTGGGCAGGCCCCCTCAGCCACCAGCTGGCCACAGTCCCGGCAGTTCTTTGCTGTGGGCGCAGGGGGGTCCCAGATCGCAGCCCAGCCCCAGCCCCAGTGGGCGATCTGCCCCCACCACCACCACAGCCCGTGGCAAAGCCTGGTCATGTGAGCGCTTAGCCATAGGCTCTGGGGGTCCCTGATCACAGCCCAACCCCAGAGGACAAAGCCATGGTGGCAGGGCCAAGGCAGAGGCCTTTAGGGGTGATCAGACCAGGAGGGGAGGGCAGTTGAGGGTGATCATGCTGGTGGTGGGGGACAGTTGTGGCTGAGCAGGCCAGCAGAGGGGACCAGTTGGGGCAATCAGGCCAGCAAGCAGAGTGAGTAGGGGTGATCAAGCAGTCAGGCAGGTGAGCGGTTAGGAGCGGATTGTGAGGGGGTTGTCCAAGTTCCAGTTTAGGCCCAAGCCCACAGGGGTCTCAGATTGGAGAGGATGCAGGTCGGACTGAAAGCCACCACCACCCCATACACCCTCCGCATGCACGAATTTTGTGCACCGGGCCACTAATAATAATATAAAACTAAGCAGTGGAATAAACAGCATTAGTTTTGTCTTGCTAAAATACAAGGTTGCTTTTAAATTAAGTCAGTTTACTATTATAACCTCTGAGTTAATGTGCCTTATAAATATGCCTTGTTAACTGATTAATGAAATGCTTATAATTGCAAATTGTAAATTAGATTGAGGCAGACAGATAGATAAACTGATCTATTTGGAATGTACTTCCTATTGCATTAAACTTGGCCTTTGTTTGAGCTTCAATAATAATAAATTTTCAGGTAATTTGGGGTGATTTTCTGCCCTGGGTACTTATTACACTCTCAGCCAACCTCAGAGACTAAAGTGAGCATTGTTCTCTACCCGTACACTCACCACATTAACTCAAAATTGATTTTATTTTACTCATTTCTCAAGAATGGTGCAATCAGCGGGTGATCACTTCAAGAAGAAAACCAATGTCTTCATTTCAGTCCCCGCAACCGCCACCACCACCACCCCACCCCCCTCTGGATCCTAACAACAATGGCTTGTGATCATTTATGGCCAACAAACTCACAATGAATTTTATTTGATTTCATCTATGTTCCTCCCTCTTACACCTGTTTTCCTAAAATTCCCCTGAGACCTCTGGCCTCATCCATATATTTAGCAAAAATGTAATAAGTGCTGGCTATAAAAGCAATGGATATTCTGAAAGAGAGCAAGCACAGTCCACATGGGAAATGGTCAAACATTATTTAGTCAAATTCAATATAAAGATACTGACCTTGCGGTTGAACAAAGGAGTAGAGATTACTTGAAGAGGAAAAGAGAAGTCATTTAAACTGGCCTTAAAGATTGAAATTGCATCAAATGTCTCAGATTGAAATAATATTTCATTCAAAAGGATAGCTGAGCAAGTAACCTCAAGTTTAATTTCCCTTCTAAAATTTAATGCAAATCAAATTACATCGCTATATCTTTTCTGAAAATGTAGTAGAGTGAGTTAAAAATCACTAATAGTGGACATCCTTAGAAAGGAAAAGAATTGAAGTAAGGAAAATAAAAGGGAAGTAAGGTAGACAGAAAAGAAAATCAAGCAGATTTTGGGGAAAATCAAATAGATAAAGCAAAGGCACCTTGGCATTGAAATTGCATGGCTGAATTTGCCAGTGGGAAAAAGTTCTAAAATTCATTCTCAAGAAACAGACGAATCCAGGTCAGGGGTGTGGCTGCATACTTACATGTCTATTGTGACATTTTTGTGAGGCTGGGAATTTTCATAAACACGTCTTGCCATTCTTGGGATGTGCCTGCTGTTGTATATTTAAGATCATAATTTCTTTGTGGGAAGACTATCAAATGGGAAGGGAGGGTGGTGAAGAATTATTTCTAATTGTATCCAGGGTTTTCTCTGGAGTAAATTCAAAACTTAGTTCATGCCTGGCCGGCGTGGCACAGTGGTTGAGTGTCAATCTAGAAACCAGGAGATCACAGTTCGACTCCTGGTCAGGGCACATGCCAAGGTTGTGAGCTTGATCCCCAGTAGGGGGTATGCAGGAGCCAATCAATGATTCTCTCTTGTCATTGATGTTTCTCTCTCTCTCTCTCTCTCTCTCTCCCTCTCCCTTACTCTCTGAAATCAATAAAAATGTATTTTTTAAAGCTTAGTTCAAAATTATATGAAAAGAACTAGCTTGAATAAAGACTTGTGTTTGAGTATGGGACCTTCCATGTCCTTGTTTTGAGTCCTTGAATAATGTGCTAATTCTATTCATTAAGAAAAAGAAAAAATAATACTTGTCATACCCAAATCTCTCAGTTATTCATTTAGTCAGTCAACTATTTTTATGCACTCGCTACTCATTGCACTGAGCCTTGGCTTGTGATGGATAAGTGCAATGCCTGTATAAACTCTGACGGAAAAAAATCCCTAGGATCCCGCAAATATTCACCAACAGCTCGCCTGATAATCCAGTGCATCCTACTCCACCATGCTTCATGTCTGTCTTTTGCAACTATTGATCCCTTAGCCACAGGCACCTCTGCCTTCAAAGACTGAATGGATGTATTCCTCCAGTTCTGCCCTTGCTGTCTATCTCATCTCTCCCATGTCTTCTATGCTGAGGAAGGGATTATTATTACTCAGTCTTTCCAGACCACATTCTGGCTGGGGCAATATGGACTGCACTGCTGTGAGACATACATCAGGTTATAATGTAACAGGTACCGCAGGTACTAAAAGGTTCATGTCCACATGCTCATTTCTTAATGAATAACATTTGAAGAAATGATCATAATTCAATAATAGGGGTAAAAAAAAGGGTAACTAATTGTAGCTAAAGGGCATCGGAGAGGGGGGATGGACGTTGAGATTCAAGAACAAGGGCGATCAAGTGCCAAAGCAAAGAAGAAAGTGGTATCTCTGAGCAACTGCATACATCCTTCTGATCAGGAGAGCATAGATAATCCCTACAATGGCCCCCTCCCCACAAGCAACCATTAACACCTGGGAAAAAATAAAATGGGCCAGGACATGAGATAGAGAACTAAAATTGCTGTAAAGAATTAGAGCAGCAGCGGACACTGGAGGAGATTCCTGACAAGATAAAAGATTGGCAAATGACTTTCTTTCAAAGCCCAACTGAGATTAAAAATCTCAAGAGTGCTCACCGTTTTGTGATGGCTGCGGCACCATTTGTCGATATATGGAATCAAAGCCTGGGAAAGGAGACAGGCCGGCACAAAAGCAGTGAAAGGCAGATTTAATCGAGGGCCACGAGAGAGACAAGTGACAGCCCAGAAACTGCGCACAGAGAGAGGATCCGTTTCTAAAACGGGGTGACCCTGGTGCTCCTTATAAGCCCAAAGCCCTCTGCAGATGGGAGGCACTGATTTTATAATTGGATGTTGTGTACATGCTCCTTTTAACCACTTGGGAAATGGTTATAGTTGACCAGCAGAGAAGGGAAGAACATGCATAAGACATGTGCTGTGTGCTTTTACTTTAATTCCCCCAAAAGTTATTAAGTATCTGAAATGAAGACTTGAAACTTACCACACAGAATCTGACTGGCAATGATGGGAGGCAACTATGTAATTAGAAATTTTCAAAATAATATGCTAAGATCTACATTAAAAATTGGGAGAGCCGAAACCTGTTTGGCTCAGTGGATAGAGTGTCAGCCTGCAGACTAAAAGGTCCCAAGTTCAATACCGGTCAAGTGCATGTACCTTGGTTGCAGGCACATCCCCAGTACAGGGTGTGCAGGAGGCAGCTGATGGATGTTTCTCTCATCGATGTTTCTAACTCTTTATCCCTCTCCCTTCCTCTCAGTAAAAAATCAATAAAATATATTTTTAAAAATCGGGAGAGACATTCTGAGGATCCTAACACTTTTCTTCTCAACAGTCTGCTTTGGTTGCACCCTCAGGGGAAAACAAACAAACAAACAAAAACAAAAAAATGAGGCTCAGATAAGAAGAGGAAACAATTTTCAGATACAGGGAGAGCTGATGTAGTAAAATTGGGCAGGTCTGTGAAAGTGCCCAGGACAGAGCCTGGTGCGTAGTCATAGATGATCAAGAAGTAGTTGATGCATGTTCACGATAAAAGCTCTCTTGGGGATTTTCAAGTTCATGCTCATTTGCATTTTGGCTGTGCACATCCTGTTGCCTCTTCAGTGATGCCCCTAAGAGAACAAAAGTCAGGAAAGTTCCGGCCGTTTGGGTTTTCATGGAGTTTTCCATGTCTGCTTTGACATTTAAGTTTCTGATTCTCTGTCATCAGTCACTTCGGGGCGCTGCCATGAATAAGTCAAAGCCATGCAACAGCTGCCCGGTCTGGAGGACTTTTCACAGCCCAGTCTCAGGACTCGGCAGGGGATAGGTGAGGACTAGGCACAAGGAAACAGATGGGCATTTGAGTGATATTGACATCCACAACTGTCCTATGATGGGAGTGTTGGCAGTGTGTGAGCTCTGCCACCGAAGTAAGGGCAGAAAAAGGAGAACAACGGGAGCTGGGGGTTTCCAGGATGTCTTCAGTGCTTGGCAGCTGACGCATCCAGAGAGCACCTAGTGGGCCTTCAGGAGGAGCAGGTGCCAGGCGGCGGCGACATCCAGGAAAAGCCCAATGGATCCCAGGGTTCCCTAAAGCACGTGTGCCCTACTGTAAGGCATTTCCACGTTCCAGTCCCGGGCCAATAGCCAGTGATGTTTCTTTATTGACAAAAGAACATTAGAGAGACATAGGAAGGTAACATAAATCAATGGCACAGTTCCTAAATTCAGGGACTCTTGGTGAAACTATTTATATACACAGAAACCTACACTAAACCAATAACTGAAGTACACATGGGGAGATAACATGTAAGTGAATTTAGCTAACTGTAGCTCAAAATGCATTTCTGAGTACTGTAGCAATGAAGTTATCAAGACTGTGAAGCCAAGCTAATCATGAATAACTCCTTATAAGAAATTAATTTTGAGATGAATTTTGACAGAAACAAAGGATAAGGACTGGTGTACAAAATGGAAAAATGCACAGATAAGAAAATCATATTCAATATGAACAGCATGTATAAAAATGCTAAGATAAAATCAGAGGGCAGAAAGAAGAAAAATATGGAAAGGGCATAAAATAAATCAACTTTGTTCAACCTCATGATTAGTTCATGTAGCTTCAAGTTTTTGTAGCTGCTCAATGGGTACAAATCTGGTAATATCTTTGCTAAAGCAAGCCCTATCCCATCACTCCTGAAATTAAAGACATATGCAGTTTCCCAGGGGAGTATCACTTGGGAACATAATTGAAGGTCTCCAAGTTATATGATGAAAGGAAGATGTGGTAGGCATCAAAGTGACAGTAGCTGGAGCTTTGTCGCTGGTGAAGCACCAACTAATAACACGCTTGGCTTTTAATTATATAATAAGTCCTCATTTAGCAACACCAGTAGGTGCTGCGACTTTAAGCAAAACAAGGTATATAATGAAACCAGTGTTACCACAGGCTAACTGATATAAACAAGAGAGAAATTCCTATGGCATCTCATGAACACTATAACTAAAGGATATTATTCGAGGGACGTTATTCAAGAACCTGCTGTTGTTTACTGGTTTAATTGTTCAGAGGGGTGAGCTCCTAGCTACTAAGTAGGTTATGAATGAACTGAGAATGGTAACTAACTTTCCCTTAATCCCACAAAGAAATCCCTCGTCTCACCATCTGCACCATGAAAATAAGACTCATCCACATGCACATGCCAAGAAAATAAGAGAGGTCTACACAATGGATACATGGAATGAATATAAAGTGTGTTCCTGATCTCATTCAAAAGAAATGCTAAACCATTTTGAATTGATAGAATTTGGGTAAATCATGTCTGTATTTCCAACTCACTTTCCTTAAAATGTCAGTGGTTTTGTTATTGGTGAAAGTGGGGTTCTTGGGGGTACTGCTGGAATAAGAATTTCCAGAGGCCCCCACAGGAGGAGGAGATATTGCACACAAGCTTTATTTCTGTGGATTACACCCTGAGTTTCCATGGGCCCCTCTCCCGATGTCCCACCAAAGAAGATATCCATTTTGCTTCCAGCAGGGCTAACATCAAAGCCAGTGTCCAGAGCTTCTGTTCCATGTTAGGGTATAGTCCGGTCCAGCCTTGGGTTAGCTTAGTTTGTGTTTCCTCCTGGAGTCCAGCAGTCCATTATGTGTGGGGAGTGGAGGGGGAGGGGTGGAGAGTACACATAGCCATAGGCCATGCAGATATGGAGGGAACACAGGCAGAGGCAAAGCCAAAAGAATCAGAGAGCCAAGAGAGAGCCATGCAAGAGAGTGGGCTCCTTTGTTTTGGGATTATGTATCACCAAGTTTTCATGGACTTGCATAGGCTGCACCTCTTCTAGCCAATGATTTCTGTACCTAGGTTTGATTGACAGCAAGCACCTTCCCTATGTTATCTCAACTTAACTGCACATGCATCCATCCTCCCCCTCATCCAGTCCCTTCCTCCAGCAATTTGCTGGGAGTATGAAACCACAGCTTCTAGTGAAGCTGCCCAAATGACGTACCTACCATGCCCTTTATTCCTTTCCTACTATTAATAATTAGTTAATTACAACAGTGTTGTTTTCATTTCTTATTATTTGTTCAATTAGCCTTAGCATTTTGTTCTTCATCTCTCAGATAGTCAGAAAATAATCAGTTGACACTTAATGCTTAAACGAACCTGAAAAACATCAAAGAATTCCTCTGTAATGCTGACTGACGTATATAGATATCAAAGTGAATTTTCTAAGAGTTGAACATATCTTCATGTTTTTTTCTTTATTTTATTACTAGAGGCCCGGTGCACAAATTCGTGCACAGGTAGGGTCCCTTGGCCTAACTGGCGATCAGGACCTATCAGGATGGCTGGCCAGCCAAGGGGAGGGTCTGTGGGAGGTTGGCTGTGGGAGAGCACTGACCACCAGGGGGCAGTTTCTGCATTGAGTGTCTGCCCTCTGGTGGTCAGTTCATGTCATAATGACTGGTCGACCTGATCATAACAGTCGCTTAGGCTTTTAAATATATAGATTAATCATATCATCTTTACAGCTGGACTTGTCTGGTATTAGAATTTGTTTATATTAGTATTTATTAAAAGTGGTTGCTTATATTCTTCAATATTTTTCAACCTAATGACACAGGAAGCATCTTCAGAAGGCTCAGCGGAAAACATACATCGAGAAGACAAACATGTCTCACAGTACATCTAGTAGGTACTGAAGAAACTCTGTAATGCTGTAGAAATTTATGACAGAGACCCTAACCATGACCAGAATCAGGAGGGCCTATCGAAGGAGCTCTCACATCTCATGTCAACCACAAAAGCCCTCCAGGAAGAACTCTATGGCTAAAACAGAACTCCATTAACAGTTCCCCACTCCACCACTCCCTCTTCTCCTCCATAAAAGAGCTTCAACTTCTTTGTTTTACTCTTTTCTTGCATGTGCTTGCCGTGGTTCTCCGTGCTGGATTGCTAATCCTTTCTTTATCCCAAATAAATCCTTTCTGCTAAAGGAATACCTGGACGACTTTTTGTCTGTGATTGACACTGCTTAGTTCAAAAAGAAGCAGTAAACCCTCTGTGCTATCCTTTTTTGAAGAGCTATGAATCAGTCATTTAAGGAATATCTCTCATTTTCTACATCTACGCTTCACTATAATTCTTACTGACAAAATATGTCAAGATAATATACACATATAGATAAAGCTTAAATTGCCTAGGTACATATGCAGTCTTTGAAACATCCTCTCTTAATTTCAGGCTTTCAATTATTTCAAAAGTAAAGATTTGCTTTCTACAATGCATTTTCTGAAATAATAACACTTCAATAGAAATCGAGCAAATTTTAGCAAGTATGTATCTCTCTGAGATTTTTCTTCCTTTGCTCTTTAAGCTTCTTTCTCATCTCACAAAATGCCTTATTAGCTATAGACTCATATATGAAATATATGCACTCTATACTATAAATTCTTATAATGTATTTCCATAAAGGCACTCCAATACAATGCATTAAACAGGTGAGCTATGTTTAATTTTATCAAGGGAAATATGTGAACTTAATGTGGAAGAAGATAAAACAGAATCCCAAGTCACTGTTTTTTATTGGTAAAAACACTCTAGATGTTTTGTGAAAAGAGAAAAACCTCTCTAGGATTGAATTGCAACAGAACTTTTATGTAAAACAGTTTTATTCGAAATACATTGTCCCAGACGGCAGCAAAGAGAACAGCTATAATCCAAAATGCTTCCCGGCTCAGTCCCTTCTGGCCAATTAACTTGATTTCAGTAATGGTCTGGTTGCCACTGCCTCGCACTCGCTATTAAATATAGTGCTGTGCCTTTTAGAAAACTTTTACTTTACGTGAGATCCAGAAGGTAAATGTGTTCAAAATTGGACAGGGAGTTGATTCTGAGATGGAAAAATGTATTAGCTCATATTCTGACAAATGGGAATTTTCTTTTTCTTAAATTAGGTAGCAAAAAGGACCAGTCAATGTCTGTCAACAATCAGTCACATTTAGACAAAGACTGGGCAAAGCTCACAACTAACCACGGGTTTTTCAACTGTTTCTCTTGGATTTAATTCAAGTTTGGGGGTAAAGCCAACATTTTCTGATAACATTGGGATTAAATTTAATAACTATTGGAAAGCATTGCAACAGGCACTGTGTAGAGATAATGAAGAACAGACAAGCTGTGCCCTTGGGTAAAATCAGGTAAGTCTTAGAATAGAGAAGGAATAAGATGACTATATCAGATATCTACACAAACGTTTAGTAGTTTAAACATCAACCACTTATTTTACTCACAATTCTGATGGACAGTTGGTGGTCTGGGCCGGGCTTCACTGATCTGGCTTGGACTTGACTTTGTATCAGTGACATTTGCAAAGTCAGCTATGGGCTGCATAGTCCCAGATGGCCTCATCCACATGTGTTACCATCTGGCAAATAATAATGGTAATAATAAATAATCCCTGCCAAAACTAGTATAGTTGGGGAGGAAGTAGAGAGTAAATATGATCTTTGAACACATAATATTATGGCCACTCACTGTATATCCTATATAATAAAGGGCTAATATGCAAATTGTCCCCTTGACCAGGAGTTTGACCAGCAGGCAGGCAGGCCAACCGCCCATGTCCCCTCATCCTGGCCAGGCTGGCCGGACTCACACATGCATGAATTCATGCACCGAGCCTCTAACACAAGGCCTCTAACATATATATATATACTGAGTGGTCAGATTATTATGCATTCATAGATCATAATAAACTGGCCACTCAGTGTATATACACCTTAGAAGTAAAATAAAAATTAAAAAAAACATGCATTTGGATTTAAAGCTTACACAGGTATAAATTAAGATTAAACTAATTGATTTTAAAATGAGATATTTCAATACTGGCTCATTTAATCCATTTAGCCATCTCACTGTTGTTGCAAATAGCTTTTTTAAAAAAAAATTATGTACGATGTAAGGTCAGATTAATAAATATTTTTACTTTTCTAATACATAACATAAACCTTGGCTGATTGATGGCTTGGTATCAATAACTCAATACAGTGAAAGCGAAAAAGAATCAGACCAAAATCACATGTTAAGAATTAGCAGCTCCATCAACCAAAGAACTTATATGCATGCATATAAGCCTAACCAAGGGACACAGACAACAGGGGGGGTGAGGGCATGAGTCAAGGAATGAGGTGCAATGGGGAGATAAAGACACATTATCAATAAAGAAAAAAAATTAGCAGCTGAAGTTTCCAAAAACCTTGTCAGCAGCATCGTTGCCATCAGAGGAGTGATCCATGATGGGGATGGCCATGTGGGCTGGTATCCCTTCATCTCTCACTCCCAATGCTCCAGCCACCCTACATGTCATTCATCTCCATCCACATGCTAGTGCTGTCTCCCCCCACAGATCTATTTCATATACTAGTTCTTTGGCTTGGAAGTAATCAACCCTCTTCTCTCCTAGACCACCAGCTCTTCTTCATTCATCAAATGTTCCTACTCATCTGAGCTTGCCATGTCATGAATGTCATTATGCTTCTTCATTTTTTCTTTCAAACACATTGTAGATTTCTATGAAACTTTCAAAAATTAGTACACAGTTTCCATGTAGTATTCTTCACTTAGCTCTCCCCTCATGTTAACTTTTCTTATTCTCCATATAAAATAAATTATTTTATTGTGTCACTAAAATTAACTTAATTCTATTTTCTAAAAACTTTATTGTTTTTAGAGTAGTTTTATGTTCACAACCAATTTAAGAGGAAAATAGAGAGATTGCCACATACTGCCAGCCCCACACATGCATAGCCTCTTCCATTAACTGCCCAACCAGAGTGATGCATTTGTTACAACTGATAAACCTACACTGATACATCATAATTACCCAGAGTTCAGAGTTCACATTAGGGTTCACTCTTGGTGTTACACATTCTATGGATTTGGACAAATGTATAACAACATCTGTCCACATTATATTATTATACAAAGTATTTGCACTGTCCTCAAAATCCTCTATGCTAGAAATCACTGATATTTTTACTTTCTCCATAGTTTTGTCTTTTTTAAGGATGCCATATAGTTGGAATCATAAACATTGTTCTAAATGCAAGGAAGGGCCATAGGTTTCAGGAGGGCAGAAAATAGGTCTGCCTCGTTCATTGCTATATTCCTAATGTTTAGCATAATGCCTCACCCACAGCAGACACCCATTAAATAGTTGTTGATGAATTCATGGTGAATTCATCCCAGATCATCTTCACTACTTCTTTTGTATCTACCAGAAGCCGAGTGCATGAAATTTGTGCATGGGCAGGATCTCTAGGCCTGGCCAGAGATCAGGACCAATCAGAGCCTTCTGGCTGCCAGCCGGGGCCTTCTTTCTGGCTGCTGGCCAGGGCCTTGCTTCATTCCACGCTGCCCCCTGGTGGTCAGCACACATCATAGTGAGTGATAGAATTCCCAAGGGGACACTTTGCATATTAGCCTTATATATAGATAGATATTTGAAGAGGACCCCAGGCTACTTACACAGGACAGGAACTAGTTATCCTTTTCATTTCAAGAAGGGATAAATAAGAAACTATATAACTTGCTCTTGACAATTTGGCTGAGTGGATAGTGTCGGTCTCTGGACCAAAGGGTCCTGGGTTCAATTCCAGTCAAGGTCTTGAGTCTTGGTTGCAGGCTCCTCCCTGGCCAGGCCAGCTCCTCCCTGGCCAGGCAGAAACATCAATGTTTCTCTCTCTTCTATCCTCCAAAAAAATCAATGGAAAAATGTCCTCAGGTGAGGATTAAAAAAAGAAGAAGGAAAGAAAGAAAAGAAACTATACAACTCAATTTGCAGAGTATGCAACTGCTGAATTTCTTAAACATAAATTCTTTTGCATGCTGGTTATTTATATGCTGCCCCTGGTGCAGATAACTTGGTATGTTATTTGTGAAAGGTATTTTATCCCTGATTTATGCCCTCACATTAATCTTTGTTTCTAGGTATAAGAATCCATTTCTTACTAGTTCATACTTCTCATTTTGAATTATAGGTCTAAAATTTTTGTAAAAGTAAATCCTATTCAACTAGTTTCATTAACTTTGGCATTCCTGGTCTATAGAAGTTTAGAAATGATAAATCAGAAAGAATAGAGAGTACAAGAAGGAACACTATAGAAGTAAGAAGTAACATCTAAGGAAGAGTGACAGCAAGGAGAGAGACAAAAAAAAAAAAACATGACAAAGAACAGACAAGGCAATAAGCTTAGGAGCTTGGCATTTAAATAAGATCAAGAAAGCTTCCAGAAGAACATCTCTGCATTAAGATCACAGTAATGCCTGCAAGTCCCCAAGAAGAAATTAAATAATGCCAATGGTGCTTCCATAGAATGTAGAAAGTTCTACCCATTTCAGAAGTAAAATGATTAAAAATGTAGACGATAGTTTCAATTACCTTAAAAACTAGTTTCCATTCATTTCCAACCAATAATGAATTAAATATGGTTACTGTACTTTCAACTATCTCTGAAGTTGGCATTATAAACAAGTATTCTACTTCCTTTTGTGAGATATCCATTATGTCAAGCATCCAATTTTTAAACTTTGTTTCAAGTATTTTCACTTGAAAATCCAACTTTTAAAATTAAAACACCAAAAGAATGAATTGGGGAAATATGCTTTACTACCACCTAGAATCAAAATGGTTCTCAAGGTAAATCCTAAAATGACCCAATAAAGACATTAGGTACTAATACATGTAGAGGGTGGAATTAAATTCTTACCCTCCTATAAAATTTTGAATGATTCCATGATAATAAGTGGGTAATACTCTTCCCAAACCTCAAGAGCAATGAAAGAACCATTTCCTCTTAGGTTTCTAAGATCTGTATGTAAGATGAATTTGGATTTCAGATTACATAGCTGATAAATTGAAGGAATTCACAATTAGCCTGTCCAAAGGAACTGAGCAATTTATTGGTAAAGAATGGGACCCTAAGTCATAATACCCACCTCTGCCATTCCAAGACAAGTGCAGTTTTTTACTTTATAATATGGTTTCCACCAACAGATATATAAGAGAGAGCGAGATTGGCTATAGAATTACAAGATTCATAATCTTCAAGTTAAATCATAATCTGTCACCCTAAGTGGATGCTTCCTTGTATGGTACATACTTTCTGCTATCACAAATCCCATATGAACCATTACTTCTCATATTTAAAGAATAGAATCTCAAACAAGGAAGATTCCTGAATTCAAGGGATTTTTTTGTTTCTCTTGAATTCTACATTACATAACCAATATTACTGACACCAGATAATATTTCTCAGGGTATATTTCTTATATTTATTATTTAACTTACCTGGTAAATTCATTCCTCCTAACCATGAAACTGATATGCTCCCAAGTTGAACTCCTTCAAATTACTTTTCTCCTTCCCTCAGAGCCTGTAAATCCAATTAAGTAAAAGAAATTTCCATCTGTTCCTGTATTTTACTAGATTATGGGCCTTTGTGTCCCTTTCCTGGTCTTGAGAGAGGACATTCTTTCTAAACAGAATGTTTCAGATCACTTGATGGTTGTGAAGGACACAAACAGAACACACACAAAAATGCAGTTTCTTCTCTGTTCTCAGTCTCACTCTGAGTGGTCAAATACTCTTTCCTCTCTTTTCCTACTATTGGTAGCTGAATAGAATTGTCAGTTTTACTTTAAACTTGCTCCTTTCTCTCCTCCCCTATTCGCAGGAAACACCAAGAATTTAGGGAGAAGTGTCACTAAATCACCTAAAGAAATGAGAGACTAGAAAATATAGACTAGAGGAATCAGGAGTTAATACATATATTATCTTATCTAATAAAAGAAAAACATGCAAATTGACCATACCTCCACTATTCCCACCAGACAATCAGAGCAAGTATGCAAATTAACCCAACCAAGATGTCAGCGGCCATGGAGCTGGAACAAGCAGGAGGTTTGAGTTGCCCCTGCAATGGAGGAAGCCAAGCTTCCCACCTGCCCTGGCCGGTCCTGGCCTCCACTCAAAGCTACAAAATATCAATTAAAGAAGATAAATAAATCCCAGATACCTGCTTCCATCCCACCCTGGCCTCTGCTCTAGGAGGCACTGAAAAAAGAAAAAAATAAGAAGGGGCTGGGATCTTGGGTCACCAGGGGCCATGGCCAGCCTGCAAACAGCCCTCAGTCTCTCACCCAGGCTGGCCACACCCCATGGGGTGAAGGTCCCCACTGGGGGGGGCTTGGCCAGCCTGCAAATGGCCATCAGCCCCTCACTCAGGCTGGCCAGGAACCCCTTCAGGGCAAACCAGCCAGCCCCCACCTGTGTACCAGGTCTCTATCTATACTAATAAAAGGGTAATATGCTAATTAGACAGGGAGACCTTCCAGACATTCTTCCGGACAAAGCCATAGTGGTGGAACTGACGTAGAGGCAGTTAGAGGCCAAGATGGGAGGGCAGTTGTGGGTGATCAGGCTGGTCGGGGGCAGGGCCATTGGGGGTAAGCAGACCAGCAGGGGGGCCACTTGGGGGCAATCAGGCCATCAGTGGGGTTCAGTTGGAAGTGATAAGGACAGTGGAGAGGAACAGTTTGGAATGAGCAGGCCAGCAGGGATGGCAGTTGGGGATGAGCAGGCCAGTAGAGAGGGAAGGTGGGGGTGAGCAGGCCAGTAGGGGAGGCACTTGGGGGTGAGCACACTGGCACGGGGGGCAGTTGGGGGTGATCAGGCTGGCGGGTGGTGGGGGCATTTGTGGGCAAGCAGGCAAGCAGCGGGGGGGCAGTTGGGGGCATTTGGGGTGAGCAGGCCAGCAGGCAGAGTGGTTAGGGGCAATCAAGCAGACAGGCAGGCAGGTGAGTGGTTAGGAGCCAGCAGTCCCAGATTGTGAGAGGAATGTCTGACTGCTGATTTAGGCCTGATCCCTGTAAACTGGCAATAAGACATCCTTCGAGGGGTCCCAGATTGGAGAGGGTGCAGGCTGGGCTGAGGAACTGCCCCCCAACCCCCGTCCAGGAATTTTGTGCATTGGGCCACTAGTAATAAATATTGAGCAAGTAAAAATGGTGCACATGTATCCACTGAGTAGGAAAGGAAGCAGTGATCAACTAGATACATGGCTCATCTGCAAAATTCATTGTTGCTACTCAATAAGATAATAATATCCAGGAGACAGAGGAAATTTTTAATGTCTAGCAATTGCTTAGACATTATACATCGCATTGAGACTTGTGGAGTTACCTATTTCAATTATTATATAGAAGAAACCATACTTTTTTTAAATTCTGAAACTGTTCCTGCTTCAGCATTAATACAAACTCAATGAACACCACCACAGATTTAGGGACCATCAGATATCCCATCTTATGTAAAAAAAAATGTTGGCAGCTCTAGAACTTAAATATAAGTGGTGGGGCAGAAAAGATAATTGGAGGGTGGGAATTAAGCTGGTTTTGAAACAGCTTTGCTATAAGCTAGATTGTTGTATTTACACAGATTTTTATAAGCATTTAACACAGCTATGGGGAGAAGAATACTCTCCAAACAGAAGCCACAACCACTGCTGCCACTGCTTCATAAAAATATTCTGCAAAATGAAGTGCAAGGATGAAGCAGGAGGAAAGTATGTTTCATGTTCCTTACTTATTTTTCTCTTTTTTAAAATGTATCCCATTGATTTCAAAGAGACAAGGAGAGAAATCAATGATGAGAGAGACTCATTGTTCGACTGCCTCCCACATGGCCCCTACTGGGGATCAAGCCCACAACCCAAGCATGTGCCCTTGACCAAGAAGCAAACTACAACCTCCTGGTTCATAGGTGGACACTTAACCACTGAGCCATACCAGCTGGGCTAAGCTCCACACTTTTAATCCTTCTTCTCTATAGGTCATAATCAGCAAGATGGATTTCTAGAACTTTTGCTAAGATTGTGTACTATGTATTGAACCAGAGCAATGTCCCTCAATCTACTCTTTAAAAAAAAATACAAATTTAAAAGCAGAGACAAAACATACATATCTTTTTTCAGATGCTCTTGACCTGTAAACTAATTTATATAAGAGGTCTCCCTCTCTCCCAAATTTGTTTGCTTTGCAAAAAGTCAAGAAAATAAGTGCCCTATTTTAGCTAATTGTCCATTTATTAGTAATGTCTGTCACTGGATATTTATCTATCAACTACTTTGCATTTACTTCCTGCTTTTGAATATTTGACAATAATCCATCAACCTAGGGCTGAAGTTTCTATTAGCTCGTGCCACCAAAATGTGGCTACAGCACAGTGCCTGGCTCTTTCATGTGGTAGGTAGAGAGTTAGATATTCTGCCTGGACCTTTAGAGACATGTGGTACGGCAAGTAGAATGAAAGTCTCTTTTGAAAGTCAGTGAAGGATCCTAGTTAGCCCCATATCTGAGCAGAGATGACAGGGAGAGTGTGCTGGGCAGGGTATGGCAGAAGAACAGAAAGTCATGGCTAAGGGAGAGTTTATCACTTTTAGAAATGGAAAGGAACTCAGAAGCTGGGTCTGGGCATGACCTTGATCTATTCCCACGGCCTGAAAAGCCACATTAGTATCAACAGGCATTTTTAAAAATGTGTCTGATAACTGCCCCTCCTCACAACAATACAAATAAAAAAACAAGCCTCTTGAGCAAATTATGAAATGAATCAAAATTCTAGAACCTCCCTGCCTGTCACTTGAGGAAATAAACCAAAAATAGTGAAATGTTTATAAAATGAAATGAAGGGAAATACCTCTATGCCGGGAACTTTAAGAAGTGATCACCAAGGAAAGTCAGCAGATCTGTTAACCTCACTATGCTCTCCACACCAGCGGTGCTTGGATGGACCAAGAGGACCAGCTGAGCCCAGCTTGCTATATTATAAGCTCTTTGCCCTACATATGCCCCAAACACTCTAAGTTACCTGAACGAGCACAACCTGTGTGGCCTGGCTATCCAGTCCCCAAATCCCAACCAGATACACTTCTCTAAGGAAGCTGTGGATACTTCAAAGAAACTTGAAGGTGTTATGCCCAGATTTCAAGATCCCCAGAGACCACCAGGGAACAAAAACAAAGCAAAAGCAAAGAGTCTTTATTCAAGCCCAGGCTCGGCTCTCACAGCCCCTTTACTGGTGCAGGGGTGGTACCAGAGAGAGCGAGAGCTTGGGGAGACAGAGGTTATAAGGACGGGTCATTTGGGTGGGCCTAGGAGAGTGGTGTGGGTTACGGAGATTGGTCACTTTGGTTAGGGTTTCATATTCTGAGGTCAGAGCCGTCCCCTACTGCCCCCTGAAGGGTCAGTAGCGATGCATAGGGAGCACCTTGTGGTATGACCTTATTAGGACCTAAGCTGCGTCCCTGGGGCTTCACTGGTCCACTCAGGCAGTGGTTGGGGGCGTCAGGACATTCCTGGTGCTCCTGTGGTCACTCCCATCAGGGGAGGAGGGGGTCAGGCTGACCAGCTCCGCAAGATGGAGGACAGCCAGTTCTGCTTTGTTCTTTCAAAGGAAGGAGTGATGGGAAAATACATGAACTGTACAAATACCAAGAAAAACAATAAACCATTAAAGGAAAAATATATAGATAAGACAAATAGTACCTATTTAATAAACGTTTTCCAAGGAAACGTTATATAGGAAAATAAATTTGTCAACTCATGTATGAAGTTAGTATAATTTTAATATTTCAGCTGCATGTTGGATAGGACATAATATAAAAGTTAATCCAAGACCACAAAATTTAATCTACAAAGATATAGATATACATAAAGATATATAATGATACTGAGGTAGAAATTTTTCCAATAATGTAAGGATGAGTGAGTCCCAAACATGCAATTTATCATAAGAATGAAAGAAAAATATACAACCTTCTGAACATTTATGATTATGGTGCAGGGTTGGGGGCGAGGGGGTTAAAAAACTGAAACCAGCCCAGCCAGCATGGTTCAGTGGTTGAGCATCGACCTATGAACCAGGAGGTTATGGTTTGATTCCTGGTCAGGGCACATGCCTGGGTTGCAGGCTCGATCCCCATTAGAGGGCGTGCAGGAGGCAGTCGATCAATGATTCTTATCATTGATGTTTCTATCTCTCCCTCTCCTTTCCTCTCTGAAATAATTGCGTATTAAAAATCATAGGTACTTGGGGAAGTTGTTAATATGATTCTAAACTTTTAACCTTACCCTACATTATTTTAATAACTGGTGACTTCCTCCCCCAGAAAAAAATGCGATAAGAGGCAGATGTAGAAAAGAACTGAACTCTGGTACTTACAGACTCTGGTTTCTCAGTCATGTGCAATTTGTAGCAATCCTTAATATATAGAGAGATTTTAATCTATTTGAAGATAACCAAAGCTTTTCATATGAAGAATAAAATGATGTGTCTACACGCACTAGAAAATTAGCTTTTAAAACAATATGAATGACCCTTTAGCATCCCCATTCTTTAATGTATGCATTCTAATAGCTGCTCACTAAATAAAGACTGGATAATCAGATAGAAAGTTTTGAATATCATTTTTCCTTCCTTCTGCTCTGTGCATGACATTCTAGTAATTTTGGTTCATGTTTTATATCAAAACCTTCTGAACTCTAATCTCTCGGAAACTCATTAATCTGCATTAATAGGCTTTCTGGAAAGCTCTAAGTTTAATCAATTCTTATTTGATAAGGGTCTCTCATGCTTTCAATGATGGCAGACATACTGCGCAACAAACTGTCTCAGAACCATCAGCGTTTTCTAAAGGCCAGTCAGATGCTGATAAAGTGAAATTCCTCAGACAGTACCAGAATGTAATTCTCGATTCTTTATCCACTGAGAAGGTTAATCAAATAGAAGGCCCTCAAAATGCTATCTAAATACTTGAAGAGAGATAACTTATTAACACATAGTATTTCTCCGTGATCTGGACACTTTTATATCCGGTGCCAGCTGTTTTCCCAGTGCCCTGATGGATCTATGGCTCAGTTTTTAAATGTCTATCCACCACACTGAAGGCGCTGGCCGTAGTGAACTACCACTTTTTTGCAGCAAATGCCCTACCTCTGAGATGCACCATAATTCATTATTTCTATGTAGGACGATTTTTATTTTTTTTACTTTATTTTTGCAGCTCACATAACCCTTTGACATCAATCACTTTTATCCTTGCAACTCTAAGGGGCAGAAGATAGGGGCGTGGACCATACCAATAAGGAGAATGAGACTCAGTGACCTCCCATGACGATGTCCAGAAAGTAACAGAATTAGAATCAGACCTGGTACACTGCCCTTCTCCTGCATTGTGTGGGACAAGAACCACGACGGCCCGAGTAAAGCTGCTCCAGGAAAAGAATTAAAAAAGCATGGACACAAGTCAGGCTTGAAGGAATTTTGTAATATAATTCTAATAGCTGCACACTAAATAATTTTTTAAAAACAAATACATATCATTGTCTTCAAACAATTACGTGGATGAACTAATAATATTAATTAGGTGCATAACTCTAATGAGCTGTTCTTCACATGAAAAGTGAACATGCAAAATTTGATGGCTGCCAGGCAGCCATCGAAATAAGGTGTTTGTTATTTGATTTCCTCCAAACTGGGATGGTTTCGTACGAATTCCTGTTGCTTTTCTTCTGTGAATGCTCTTATCCATGCTGGCAGGACACACAGGGGTGCCCAATGTGTGCAGGAGGCGGTGTGTTGGTAGCAGACTGCAAGATTCTTCAGGGTACTGGGTCCCCTGTGTCCAGTATAATATAATACCTATATAATTATATATATATATAAAGTAATTTATATATACATATATAAATAATTTATATATATAAATATTTATATAAATATATAAATTTATATATAAATATTATATAATATATAAATAATTTTTATATATATAAAATAATTTTATATATATATATAATTTTCATCTGCCCCAGTGGATGAAATTCATGCACTGTGGGTGGGTGGTCCCTCAGCCCAACCTGCCTCCTCTCACATACTGGGATCACCCAGGGGATGTCCTACTGATGGCTCACCCCCAGCCTGGCCGAAGCTTTTGACCTTGGGCACCAAGTAATCACCCTGCAATCCACCCGATCCCTGGCTCCTGGCTCCACCCCAGCCCCAGCCTTGGGCACCCAGTGATCACCCTGTGATTGGGACCAATTGATGGTTCCTGGCTCTGCCCCAGCCCCAGCAGCCGATCACTGTCTGGCTCCACCTCAGCCCTTGCCTGCCCAAGGCCAGAAGGCCTCTGGCCAACGCCTTCTGGCCTTGGGCAGGGGACCTCCACCAGGGGACCCCAGCCAGCAATCGCCCTGTGATCTGGCCAATCACTGGCTGGCTCCACCCCAGCCCCAGCCTGCCCAAGGCCAGAAAAAGCCTCTGGCCAAGGCTTTTTCTGGCCTTGGGCAGCAGTCATCTTTGTTGGGTATTAATTTGCATATTGCTCCTGATTAGCTGGCGGGCATAGCTGGTGGGTGTGGCTGGTGGGTGTAGTGAAGGTATGGTCAATTTGCATATTACTCTTTTATTAGATAGGATATACCATATATAAAATTTTAGTGCCCAGGGTTCCCTGCTTTCGATAGCTATATGTGTAAATTCTATACTGGATAATATCTACATTTAATTTAATTTCTTTAAATTAAATTCTGACTCCAATGGACTGCTACTATGCTGTGACCCACTGATCCAAAAGCTAGCACAAATCTACACATTATATGGATCGACCACTTGTGCCTAGAGCTCATGAAATTACTTATTTGACAATGCAGGACTCAAAACACTCTGCTGTCTCCCACATCCCCATTTATGCCTTTCCTCTTGCTGTTCTTTGCCCTCTTTGTGCTCCTGCAGAACTAAGTCCCCCTCTTCTGTCAAGACTCAGACCAAATGTCATTTCCCTGTAGTGCTGCACCAACTCCCACCACCAGGAAGATCCCAGGAGTGAGTCCCTCCATGCTAGGGATGCATCACACCTTTCACTGCAGGAAGAAACCAGTTACTGCAGGGAGACAAGTTCTGGGCTATCAGTGGCTGGTCCTGGGAGGGATTATTAACACTGGGCTGCTTAAGAAAAAGAACAAAACTATTCTGGTTTGACATCATTTGAATTAGATATTTCAATGAAGGCCTGTGTTCACAAAGGAAATGTTAGTGCCCAGGGATCCATTCATTTAAGAGATAAAATTAATAGGCTAACTCTAGCAAGGAGAGTGTTCCAGTGCTACTGAATCACCTTTGACCATCTTGCAACTTCCATATATAATGGAAGGAGAATCCAAACAAGAAATCACTGTGACAGGGAAGACCAATTAGCAATTTTATTGTTTAAAATCCAACATGACCCCTAGCTGGTGTGGCTCAGTGGATAGAGCATCAGCCTGTGGACTGAAGAGTCCCAGGTTCGATTCTGGTCATGGGCATATGCCCAGGTTGTGGGCTTGATCCCCAGTAGGGGTTTGCAGGATGCAGCCAATCAATGATTTTTCTATCTCTTTCTTCTTCTCCCTTCCTCTCTGAAATCAATAAAAAAAAATTTTTAAGATCCAACATAAAATACTCATCATTATCTTCAAATAATTATGTGGATGAACTAATAATATCTTACCTTCAGTATTATTAATATTATTAAAACTCATAGTTTGTTTTTAATTACCAAATAGAACTCTACCTAAACTAGATTCAGTCATATCAGATTGAGTTTTTGTTTTTGTTTTCATGCATAAAGCCATGGCATAACTAAGATCAATTTCAAAAAGATTAACTTTATTTTATGTAGACATCAGATTGTTTTATTCATAATAGTGTTTAATTAAGGCTTTGGTTCTGACCAGATTTTAGTATGCATAGATATTTGAGAACTCCAGCGTACAGTGTGAAGTCAAGATTTATAAATATAAAATAGTATCCCTTGATCTCCATTTCAAGTGTGAAAATGAGTTAGCTTTGGGAATACAAGCATTGAAAGAAACATGACTCATGAAATTGCTAATATTCTTCTTTGGAAATTTTTGTGATTTTTCTGAACATGGAAATACCTGTATATGAAAACCAGGAGAAAACAAAACAGTCTATCTATATATTTCTTAACCATGGATTGAACTTCCTTCTCTGAGTGGTCCCTTAATGTGATAAATCAAAATGGATCTCGCTAGGTCTGCTTTGCTCAGTGGTTGAACATCAACCTATGAACCAGGAGATCACAGTTTGATTCCCGTCAGGGCACATGCCAGGGTTTCAGCTATATGCCCAGTGGGGGGGGGGGGGGGGGGTGCAGGAGGCAGCCAATCAATTTTTCTGTCTCATCATTGATGTTTCTATCTCTCTTCCTCTCTGAAATCAACAAGAATCTATTTTTAAATAAATAAAAATAAATTTAAAAAAATAAAATGGATCTAATGAAAAAGAAAACATATGAAATCACTTGGAAATTAAAAAGTTCTGTGTGTGCTTAATAATAACTGTTACTGTTAACTGCATTAAACCAAACCATCTAAAGATAAATAATCCGCCATCAGCTTTTTATTTTCATGGTTCCAAGCTGACCATTGGCTTACAATGCCTTTGCTAGAATCTCTATCTAGTCAACTCCAGGAAGAAAAGCAAACAAACCTAAAATATTTTTCTCCCTGCATATTAGAGGCAAATCCTTATGGATACCTCCAAAGAGGTGATATCAAATCACCTTTAAAAATTAGGAGAGCAAGTAAGGTGTGCTCTATTCCATTTTCAATATGATCTGCTGTTTGCTTTTTATTTTGCTTTCCACCTGATACATTGCTTTTTGGAAACATGTTTCCCATTGCCCTCATTTTCTAGAAGCCACATAAATTGACTTGGGTCTCTGGTTTTGCTTATTGCATTTTCTCATGGGGCATGGAAGTTTAGCTTCACCTTTTCTAACAACATAAAAGAGTAGCGAGTATCCAAGAAGAAAGCTTGATCTCCCCCATTGTGCAGGCTTCACATAAACTTAGGCAGGCGAACACAACGTCCTGTCTGTGTGCAGGCAGGTCAGGATGCTAGCCGGCCTGCAGGCATGACACCTGCAGCAACATTCGGGAACAAAGCGTGGGGATCCGGCTTTCTCGTGGCCTCTGAAACCGGAGTTATTGTGATATTGTCTAGGAAGAGAATGCATTTTCATTTTGATTTTTTACTTAAGCGTGCCTGTTCCTGCCATGGGCTGAATATTTGAATCCTGCAGATATAACACACACACACACACACACACACACACACACACACACACACACACACAGTGGGAAACTCCAGCTGATGAACCGTTTTCTCTCTGACAGGAGAAAGAAAGAAGACTGGGTTCATAGTTGGCATGCTGGAAGCTCTCTGGTTTGCCTTCCAAATAGAACAGAGAAGTGACCTTTTACAGGATCCCACTTCGTGAGAAAGGCTCCGCTCACCTTCCGTGGGAGGCTTCCCACAATCACACCGTTCTCATTTTGAAGAAGTGTCCCTTTTTCTCCTTCCTGATGTTTAGTCAACATGTTTTTCTTTCTAGACTTAGTCTTATTAATTACAGTGTGCTCCTTCTTGCCAGGTTAAATAAGCCTCTTTGCTACTTGAATCTTTTTAAGACCCATAGGTGGTGATTATGTTCCCTTCCCTGTCCTTTTGCCAGGCTAGACAAACTTTATACCCTTTCTTTTCCCTCGAAGGATTAATTCTTCTGTGGTGTGAATTATTTCCATTTCTTTTCTCTGAGTTCTCCTCCAAGATTGTTTACCAATCTGAAGTGATTAGATGTCCCAGTACTAACTGGCCCTGTGCCATCCCTATGCTGAACTGTGAACATTTATCAGCCCTTTTAATCCTCACAAGGGCTCTATGTGACTCAGCCTTGTATTTTAGCAATTTTGCTGAAGAGCCTGGGAAGGTTCCGTAGTGTGTCTAAGGTCACTCGTCTGGGAAGTAGCAAAACTAAGATTGGAATTCAGGCCTCTGAGTCTAGAGACTATGGCTTAACCACCATACCACATTGCCTCTCAGTCACTGGTAGCTTTCATATTAAATGTGAATTATTGGAGGAACCAAGATGGCGGCATAGGCTAACACCTATCTTGCTGCCCCACACAACAATTTCAAAACTACAACTTAACAACAGAACAAACATCATCCAGAATCACTAGAAAGCTGGCTGAGTGAAAATTCCACAAATAAAAGTAAAGATAGGACACTGTGACTCAGAGGAATGGCAGAGGGCAGTGTTGAAGATATGCGCGGAGTCAGAGGTTTGGAGCCATGAAAACACACAAGCAGAGAGGGCAGGCGGCTGCAAACCCAGCTGGTTTTCTCAAATGGGGAGGGAGACAAAGGCTTCCCACTACACTGATTTCCCAGTTCCGAGCGAGTTCTGGGGAACCCACACGCATATGGGGTGAAACTGGACAGTAAGGAAGCATGCTGAAACTCAGGTGCTGCAGAGGTCTGCAAGCTTTTGCAGAGAGCACGCAAACTTGGGAAAAGCAGAAGTGCGCGAGCACACAGAGAGGATTCATGACTTGCTCTCTCATTCGGGAAACCACCAGACTGCATTGTTTTACAACCCAGGGTGAGACTTTGGGTGTGCAGACTCATTTGGAGAGAGGCTGAATTGTCCAGCAGTGGGTAGAGCTCAGCGGCAGCTTTCTCTCAGAGGTGCTTGCAGCCATTACCACCCATCACAGAGACCTAGGTGCTGCATAGGCTAGAGTTGATGGAAATCAAGGCTGTCTGCTCAGCCCAGAGACTCCAACCTGAGCACAGCTGATCTTCACAGACAAGTGGCCTGGAGGTCAAACCCTCCTAGTGCTTAACTTCAACAAGACTGTGCAACCCATAAAGGGCTGCACCAAGAGTATCCACCTCAGGTAACTGGGGAGGCTGAACCACTGTCCCTCAGAGGACATCTACCACACAAAGCTAATCAACCAACTCAGGAAAGCAGCCACAATGCAGAGGCATGGAAAGTAATCAGATGTGAAAGAAATGGAGGGGGGAAAAACAACTGGACATAGAGTTCAAAACCACAGTTATAAGGTTTTTCAAGAGGCTCCTAGGAAAGGCTGACGAACTTAATGACACCTGCAAGGAAATGAACACGACCTACGAGGAAATGAATGAGACTTACAAGGATATGAACAAGACCCTGGAGGATATGAATGAGACCCTCGAGGATATGAAAAAGGACCAACTAGAAATTAAGCATACACTGACTGAAATAAAAAATATTATACAAAGACCTAAAAGCAGTCTGGAGGACCACAAGAACCAAGTCAAAGATTTGAAATACAAAGAGGCAAAATCCACTCAGCCGGAAAAGGAAGAAGTAAAAAGAATCCAAAAAATTGAAGATAGTGTAACGGGCGTCTGGGACAACCTCAAGCATACCGACATCCGAATTATAAGGGTGCCACAAAAAGAGAGAGAGCAAGATAATGAAAACCTATTTGAAGAAATAGTGACCAAAAACTTCCCCCACCTGGTGAAAGAAATTGACTTAAAAGTCTAGGAAGTGCACAGAACCCCAAACTATAGGAATCCAAAGAGGACCACACCAAGACACATCATAATTAAAATGCCAAGAGCATAAGACAAAGAGAGAATATTAAAAGCAGCAAGAGAAGATCAGTTAGTTACCTACAAGGGAGCATCCATATGAATGTCAGCAGATTTCTCAACAGAAACTATGCAGGCCAGACGGGAGTGGCAAGAAATATTCAAAGTAATTAGTAGCAAGAATCTACAACCAAGTTTACTCTACCCAGCAAAGCTATCATGCAGAATTAAAGGTCAGATAAAGTGCTTTGCAGATAAGAAAAAGCTAAAGGAATTCATCACCGCCAAATCAATATTATATGAAATGCTGAAAGATATTTTTTAAGAAAAGGAAGAAGAAAAAGGTAAAAGTAAAAATTATAAACAACAAATACACATCTATCAATAAATGAATCTAAAAATCAAGTGAATTAAAAATCTGATGAACAGGATAAACTGGTGAATATAACAGAATCATGGGCATAGAGAAGGAATGGACTGACAATTCTTGGGGAGAAAAGGGGTGAGGGAGGTCCAGCAAGAGACTGGACAAAAATCATGCAACTATGGGAGAGGACAGTGGCGGGGAGGTGAGGGCGGAGGGTGGGATGGGTACCAGGTGGAGGGGAGCGATAGGGGGAAAAAGGGGGAAACAATGTAATTGATAAATTGAACAATAAAGGTTAAAATATTTTTTAATGTGAATTATTATTTCCTTTAGTCACCATAGAAGCATATTTATAGAAAAACAAAAGTCAGGTCAGAGTGAGAAAGTACATTTAAATTACTTTTTCTGATGCTATGACATACAATCCAGTGTACTTTCTATCTTCTCTTACTATTTAATCCCAACTCAAAATACAAATTAATCTACCATTCTCTGTCATTTCATGGGCTCCTTGAGATATTTTTACTCCTTGAACAATACAAATATTCTCAGGGAGAGTTATGTTTCTGCTATTATCACTTAACCTTGTATGTATATCTTATTGCCATAAAAAAATAAATGAAAGTTAGGTGAGATCATAAATTGGACACTTGCATATATTTTGCTTGCTTGAAAGTGGACACCTCTACTCTCTGATTTTCTACAGTTAACATTTATCAATAGGTAAAAAAAAATATTCACTTTTTAAATGGATTACTCTAAATTTTAGAGTATACACTGAGTTATACATATACATATATATATACATATATATATTTTGTTAATGTTCACCTGATGAATTTTAGAAAGAGAGTGGAAGGGATGGAAGGAGGGAGAAAGGAGATGGAAAGAAATCAGATGTGAAAGAAATGGAGGGGGGAAAAAACAACTGGACATAGAGTTCGAAACCACAGTTATAAGTTTTTCTAGAGGCTCCTAGGAAAGGCTGACGAACTTAATGACACCTGCAAGGAAATGAACACAACCTACGAGGAAATGAATGAGACTTACAAGGATATGAACAAGACCCTCGAGGATACGAAAAAGGACCAACTAGAAATTAAGCATACACTGACTGAAATAAAAAATATTATACAAAGACCTAAAAGCAGTCTGGAGGACCACAAGAACCAAGTCAAAGATTTGAAATACAAAGAGGCAAAATCCACTCAGCCGGAAAAGGAAGAAGTAAAAAGAGTCTGAAAATCTAACTACACAAATATTGAAAACAATAATTTTCACCTGATGAATTTTAGAAAGAGAGTGGAAGGGATGGAAGGAGGGAGAAAGACACATCAATTACTTGTCTCCCAAATGCACTCCAAATAGCTGGGGGATAGAACCTGCAACATATGTACATACCCTTGACCAGAAATCAAACCCGAGACCCTTTTATGCGCAAGCCGACACTTTAACCACAGAGCTATACCAACCAGGACTTCAATCATTTTTTAAGTTTAATACCATCTGCCTGGCCAGCATGACTATGTGGTTGAGCATCAATCTGTGAACCAGGAGGTAGCAGTTCGATTCCAGGTCAGGGCACATGCCCTCGTTTCAAGCTCAGTCCCCAGTATGGGGTGTGCAGAAGGCAGCTGATCAATAATTATTTCTCATCATTCATGTTTCTATCTCTCTACCTCTCCCTTCCTCTCTGAAATCAATAAAATATATATATACAATCTAAAAATTTTTATATTCAACATTCATTCACCAGATCTTTGTGGGGTACCTGTGGTGTTATAGGCATTGAAATAAGTGTGATATATTTGAGAGTAGGGGGTGGTGTCAAATAAACAGGTGTCCTGCCGTAGATCATAGTAATTGAGATGAAACAAGAATTGAAGATATTTAACACTGATAAAACCACTACAGACAGGACATATTCCCAAATAGAGATGGGAAATTACACTTTTAACCTAAATTTAAACTTGAGTAAAACACATGTACTTACAAAAATTAAAGCTATAAAACAATCAATCTACTGCCGTAATAAATTGTGTACTGAAAAAGTTAACAATAAAACTTTCTTAAAATAACATGACTAATGAATAAAATGACTAGTCTAATATTGTACTTTACTTATTGAAAATATTAATAAGTATTTTTAGAAGGGGCAGTAATGTAAAAATAAAATTCCAGTTGTGCAAAAGCTGGTTGTTTCTTTCAGTTATATAATGGATCTGAACCTACCATCCAGGAGTCCACCTACTCCTTGGTAACGGGGGAAAATTACATCATCATTATCATGCAAATAATTATCTTACTCTATTCTATTATAAAACACTCTCTGGTAAACCCAGTCTCTGAATTACAGACTTTCAGTCATTTCCCCAACTTTACTCTTTGAACATCAAAAAGAAACAAAAATCAAGAAACAGTGTGTTGAGATGGGGAAGGAATGTGGTCACTTCACTGTTGGTAGGGCCTTCACCATTGGCTAAAACTGTGTGACTCCTCTGGTCAGGACCCCACACAGCTGGCTACCGCCCTACCTGATGTCATAACTGGGGGAACCTCTGGTCTCCTCTCTCCTGAATCTAACTACAGATGCCCTCAGACCTGTTTAAGGATGGCTCTCCATGCATTCAGCTAATGGCTCTATCCAAGTAGTGTACTCAAAGCATCTGGGTGTCTGAGTACCTCCTGTAATCTTTTTGAGGCAGTGACCCTCAGACAACTCTCCCTTCCACCATCCTATTTCTCTCATCTGAGCCTCATTCATATATATCAAGAGATCTGAGTCTGAAAATCGAACTATACAAATATTGAAAACAAACCCAATGGAATGAGGGAAGGCAGGGGAGGGTGAGTAGGAAAAGATCAATCAGTGAACTTGTATGCATATATGCAAAACCCCTGGACACAGACAATGGGTTGATAAGGCCCTGAGGCGGGGTGGGGGCTGGCTGGAAGAGGTCAATGAGTGGGTAAGAGAGGGATAATGTAATACTTTCAACAATAAAGATTACAATCAATAAAAATAAAAGCCAATGGAATGGCCCAATGCCTTCTTTGAACAACTAATAACCATTCAGCTGCTCTCTATTCCCTTCTCAGTTTATGAGCCCTGCTCCAGTTTGCTACCATTGTCTCTTAATACTTTGAACATTTGGGAACCTGTTCACGTTATTTTAACTTTTCATGTTTGTTATGTTTGCTTAATATGTATAGTCTTTATATCAGGCGCAAGCAAATTCCTTAACCAACATTTTTTCTAATAAAGGAGAGAACAGTTTGTCTTTTCTTCATAAAGTACAGAATGACTGGCTGTACAAAAATATTAGCTTTCTTTTCTCCCTAATCAGATTCATGTTTTACTGTATACATTAAAAAGAAGAGAAGAGAAACATGCTGAGATAGAGCTATTTTTATAATCACCATGGACTTGCCCTTTACCTCATCCCCAGTTTCAAAAAAAGATAATATAAAGCTTCATGCTGGCATCTTCACCACAGTCAGGAAGGGAATGAGCTCAACTGTGTATGTAAAAACTTCGCTGTTTTCCTTTGATTCATCTGATAGCATCATACTGGGTCAGTTTCTTGTTTATGCTATCTTTATTGTTTCTGGTCTTAAAACAATAAACAACCTTAAGTGGTTTCAATTACAGCAGCAAAACTGAGCAAATGAACTTTGGCTTTGTTTCATGTTGAATCGGGGGTTTTTATGATTTTATAAATGGTGATGTTTAGGAACCTAGCCAACGCCGTTCTATAAACAGTGAAGAGTCACATTTGCCAGCTCTGGGCCTTTAATCACCCAAATATTCTTCCCCTGATATAAATAAAATACTTTTAACTTTGTTCCATGGAGATGAATAGGGATGATTAAATTATCTGGGGCTTCAACGATTTGCATAAACAAGATATTGGAATGATTTTACAGGTCATGTATCCACAAGGGGACACTTGGATTTTTTTTTATGTCTTCTTTAACTGCAGGAAAATATTAGCTGTCACTCTTTTTTAACTAATATATTCACATTGGTATCAGAAAGGATAAATTAAATGGTAAGTATGTGGTGGCAAACAATGACCTTCCCCTTCCCAAACTTAGTGGCTTTGCAGAGTGAAAGTACACATTCAAAAGTATATAGTCAGTCAGCGAGCAACCCTACCTCATGTTTCCACAATCACCTGGGCTGAGGGAATTCTGGAGGTTCTTGCATCAACAATTAAATGCTCCCGAACTAGTAACATCAGCCCTCAATAAACACAGAGTCTAGGAAATCCAGCCTTCCATTTGCATTAGAGCAGTGAAAGCACTGATTCATTAACAGAAACTGGTGTTTTAATCTTATGGAATGCTAGAGGCCTGGTGAACAGATTCATGGACCAGTGGGGTCCCTTGGCCTGGCCTGTGGGATGAAATTGAAACCAGCTCTCCAACATCCCCTGAGGGATCCGGATTGCAAGAGGGCACAGGCCAGGCCAAGGGACCCCACCAACCCACGATTGGGGTCAGGGAGGGATAAGAGAGGTTGGCCAGCTAGGGAGGGATTGTGGTAGGGTCTAGGGCATGTCCAGCCCATCTCATTCAGTTCCAATTGGCCAGACACCAGCAGCAAGCTCACCTACCAGTTGGAGCACCTGCCCCCTGGTGGTCAGTGCATGTCATAGCAAGCACTTGAGCAGCCTTAGCATATCATCAGCATATTACACTTTGATTGGTTGAACTGCCAACTAGATGACCAGACACTTAGCATATTAGCCTTTTATTATATAGGATTGGGAGGAGAAACATCATCTGTTAGTGAATGTATTAGTCAGCTATGGCTTCCATAACAAAACTCCATAGACTGGGTGGCTAAACCAACAGAAATTCCATACTCATAATTCTGAAGGCTAGCAGTCCAACATCAAGGCATAGGTAGGTTTGGTTTCCCCTGAAGCTTCTCTCCTTGAATTTCAGATGCCCACTTTCTCACTGTGTCCTTAGATGGCCTTACCTCTGTGCACATGCATCCCCAGTGTCTCTTTTCTTTCTTATAGATATACTACTTACAATAGATTAGGGTCCACCTTCCCTATTGGCCTCATTTTAACCCAATCACTTCTTTGAAGGCCTGATTTCCAAATACGGTCATATAGATTAAGGCCCACCCTACTGATATCATTACATCTTTCAAGGTTCTTTCTCCAAATGCAGTTACATTCTGAAGTACTGGGGGTTGGGACTTCAACATATGAATTTGGGGCAGGGGGAGACATACTAGTAATTCAACCAATAACAGTGAACATCACAGTGTGTCTTAGCAATTTAAATGTACAAGTTGAAAATAATTTGCAAACAAAAGTGAGATGGAACAAAACTGTGAAGCCTACATGTAGCATTTTAAAAGCCTCAAGTATGAGAAAATTTTCTAATAGAAAGCACTTCTCTGATTCAAGTTTATTAGGAGATATTAATAGAAAACTTTTAATAGAAAATTTAGAACATTGCCTACGTTGTTCCCAATTCAGAATATGGTAAGTCTCAATTATCATTAAATTTAAAAGAGAAAAAAATTCCAAGTAAAAACTATCTTGATATTAAGAATTCGATTTTACTTCTCATAAAACTTAAGAAATTATGTTGATAAAACAATTTGCCTTCAGGGGTCTGTGGCTTATTCTTTATCTAACCATTCATTAAACATGTTGACTCAGCAGGATTAGGGAAAAGTATATTTACATTTACGTGCTATGCATTTTCAAAAATGTAGTTCTGTGGAATAAACTTGTCCTGCACTTTTAACTCTAAGCCCATAATTACTTATTATTTTCTGTGTATCCTTTTGCTAATCTGTTAACCTCGCTGAGCTTCAATTTCATTATATGTACAAAAGAAGATAATAAGACTGACTTTTCACCTTCAACAGAGAATAATAGTTGGAAGTTGGTTGTAAATAGGCAATCATATAAAATGTAATGAAAGCCAACATTAGAAGATAAGGATCTCTAAGATATAAAAGCTGAATTTTATGAGGGGTTGGCAGACATGGTGAACCGTCAACAGAGAAAGGTTGTTAATTTTTGTAAGATTCATTTATACTCTTCTCTACTGTAGATGTGTAAACAAATTCAATAATTCAATTCAGATTTATTTCAGTGGATCTTTTATTATATCATAGAACTGTATTTCAACTAATATAAATCATAGAGGCCATCTAATACGAGGGATAGTGCTGATCACACTAAAACTAATCAATTTAAAATACATTGAAAATATGCCAACACTGCATAACTTTATTTTTTTAACTGCACAGATGTTTCTGCAAAGGAAGCAATATTGTAATGAGTCCAGAAGCAATGTTAAATGCTATTTAAGAAATAGAAAATAGAAAGGAGATAGTGAAAGGAAAAATTAAAGAACAGAATGCAATCTATACAAATTGTCTAAATATAGGTTTTGTGCAATGGTTTAGATTATTACCTCTTTAAGATAATTATACCATTGGTATTAACAAATAATATGCAAACCATAGTGTTCTAATTCTTTACACATTTAAAAGCATTCTCAGTTTTTTTTTCTTCAAAGATCCCTTTCTATAAAAATATTGGGTAAAAATTTTTACCCAGGACAACTCAAATTACATTATTTCTAAACTACTTCTACTCCTTATAAGAAACATTTATGCCTTGTATATGACCATTGCTCTGAATTTTTTAATTTCCGAAATCCAGAACTCGGGTCAATAATTCTGTTGTCCTTTGCCCTCACAGGCTCTATTTCCTCCTCTCCCTGGGTCACCAGCCAATTGTCTCTCTGCATTGCTTTGCCTCCTAAGCTGCCCTGAAGTTCACAGATAGTCTATTTAACTAGGTTCTCACCAGCATCTTAAAAGCCCATGTATATCACCTACCCACTTGACTCATCCATACTATTTAGTATATTTCAAAACTCATTTTCCCACTTCAACTCAGAGGCTAACAAAGCAATGCTAATTAATGACCTCAAATTCTGGCATTCCGAACACTTCCAAATAATGAACACCTTTTAATTTATCTTTTATCAAAATTTAAATTAGTTTACTTGTAAGAATTCCTTTCCTTGAGAAAAATACAGGAAAGAATACAAATGAAAGTAAAAATGACTAAAATCCCAGTCTCCAGAGGCTATTAATATTTTAGTTAATGTCCTTCGATCTCTCTCACTCTCTGCCTTTCAGAAAATATTTTGGAGAGGATCAAGTCTATCAGTCTTTTCTTGTAAGTTCTCAATTTGTTTTATGTTGATAAAGAAATACCTACCCCAAGAGTTATTGAATATTCACCACCTTTATTTATTTGATCTTCTTTTTATACTTAATTCTCTGGGTCATTGGCAAATTTTGATACGCAGAGTAAGGTAAAGGTCAGACTTTATTATTTTATAAGGTTAGCCTGGTTTTCAACAATTGTAAAATACTAACAATTTTACAAGGTGATCCAACATGTATTGAAAAACCCACCCTCCTCTGATGAGTCTTAATATCTTCCTCATCATATGTTAACTTGTTATATTTACTCAAATCCATTTCTGGACTATGTATTTGGATCCACCTATCAGTCAGCCTGGTCATGTAGCAAATCCATTATGCTTTAATCACTGCAACCTTGTTATATGTTTTAATATTTCACCAAGCACATTTTCCCTCATTATTATCCTTTGCAAAACACTTTCTGAATTTTTTTTTACTTTATTTTATTTGTATTAATTAAAAATAGCTTTACCTTTTGGACTTATAGAAGTGATCATTCATTTTTCCTCTTCTTTCAAACAAACCCTCTATGATTCAAGAATTTTTTTTCCCTCTCAGCAAATTCAATAACCTCAGTATATAAAGCACATGGAAATTGTTCAACCTGAAATTCTTTACCTTCCCAGGCTACTTCTTTAAGTGTCTAAGATTAACCTCCAATGTCATATTATACCTGTCTCCAGGCACTTATATTTTGACTTGTATTGCAGTTATTTGTGCATTTTTTATTTCATCAGTAGATTATAAACTCCATGAGATCTTGGAGGCAGCCTCTACCCCTTGGCTCATGGCTCCTTCTTTCATGTCAGTCAACAGTGGAGCGTTTTCCTGCTGCTCTAACATCTGTCTCCACCGTTATCTTCTCCCTCATTCACTGGGACGCTGCCGCCTCCCTCTTGTAGGGGTGTTTGTAATTACATTGGACCTACTCAGATAATCCAAGATAATCTTCCTATGCGAGATTCTTTTTTTTTTAATTTACTTACTTTTATTTTTTTTCCTTTTCTCCCTCCCTTCTTGCCCCTCCCCTTTAGAAGCCATTGACTTGTTGTCAGTATCTCTGGTTCTGCTTTCTGTTTTGTTTGCTCATTTCTGTGCTTCTTTTATTCCACATATAAGTGAAATCATGTGGTATTTGTCTTCCTCTGTCTACTTATTTCACTTAGCCCAATACCCTTTAGATTCATATCCATACTGTTGCAAGTGGCAACGTTTCATTTTTTTTTTTTTATTGCTGAGTAACATTCCATTGTATATCTATTATCTATCAATCTAATAATGGACTCCTAGGTTGCATCCATATCTTGCCTACCATAAATGATACTACAATGAGCATAGTATTTACAATCCTACTAACAAGTGTATGAGGGTTCCCTCTTCTCTACATCCTCACCAGCACTTATTTCTTTATTTTTCTTCCTCATGAAGCTATTACAAAAACCAAAAGCTTAAACACAGCTGTTAGAGCCTCATTTCTAGAACATCATGTTCTCTAGTTGATAGAAGAATGCTAAGCAGAATGGAGATGGGAAGTGGCAAGCTGTATCTGCCACCTCCTACTGATTCTGCCCTCTTCTTTGACCAAATATTCACCAAGAATGAGAAACCCTGGACATGAACAAAATAGCGCTGAGCAGAGAACAAACAGAAAGCAACGACAAGCCCAATCTGAAAAGTATTTGAGGACATAGCTAACTCAAGGTAAGGTAATTCTATCACTATGGTGGCCCCCCTTAAATTCACGTTGGAGGTGAAACCCTCACCTTTGAGGTGATGGTATTAGGAGGTGGGGGCGTTGGGAGGTGATTAGGTCATGAGAGCACCAGATTAGTGTCCTTCTTTTATATACATATATAATTTTTAATTGAGTTCAGAGAGAAAGGGAGAGAGAGAGAGAGAGAGAGAAACATCAATGATGAGAGATTCATTGATTAGCTGCCTCCTACATGCCTCCTACTGGGGATCAAACCAGCAACCTGGTCATGTGTCCTTGACCAGAATCGAACCTGGGACCCTGCACCCTGCAGTCCACAGGCCAACACTCTTTCCACTGAGCCAAACCAGCTAGGGCTGGATTAGTGTCTTTCTAAACAAAGTTGAAGAAAATTCCCTTGCCTCTTCCACGTGAGGACTAAGTGTAAACATGGCCATCTATGAATCAGAAGGCAGACTCTCACTAGACACTGAATCTGTAGATGCCCTGATCTTGGACTTTTAAGTCTCCAGAACTGTGAGAAATAAATTTTTGCTGTTTATAAGCCACCAGTCTGTAGTATTTTATTATAGAAACCCAAATGGACTAAGATAACCACCAAACAATAACAATAATCCTATGTAATAAAAGGCTAGTATGAAAATTGACCAAAAGGTGGAATGACCAGTTGCTATAACATGCGCTGACCACCAGGGGGCAGATGCTTAATGCAGGTGCTACCCCCTGGTGGTAATGTGCTCCCACAGGGAGAGTGCTGCTCAGCCAGAAGCCTGCTCACAGCTGGCAACCCCAGTGGCAATGGTGGGAGCTTCTCCTACCTCTGTGGCAGTGCTAAGGATGTCTGACTGGTAGGCCTAAGCCATCAGTCAAACATCCCCCTGAGGGTTCCCAGACTGCAAGAAGGTGCAGGCCGGGCTGAGGGACTGCCCCAACAAGTGCACGAATCGTGTACTGGGCCTCTACTAGTAATAATTATTAGCTAGGTAATTATTACTTAGATACTTTGCTATTTGCAAATACCATTCAAGACACCCCTGAGCATAAAATTCTGGCAGACTCAAAATGTGTGGGAGTTCAACAAGACTCGAAGAGAGCCCAAGATAACCATGTTGTCTTCATGACTAAGTGGGGATGTCAAGCCCTGAGAGGCCATGCTACCCATTAAACCAGAACTTATTTCAATTGCTAAAAGAAAGTGATAGTATTCTACGAAATAAAAAAAGATGAAGGCATGCCATCCTGTCCTTTTTCACTTATGTTACTTCCCTGTGTTAACCAATTACCTTACACTGAAAATGATTACATTAAAGGAAGGAGAAAGATAAGATATTCCATAGTACCTTTTTCTTTCTATAATTCCTTACTTATCAGAAAGCTGAAGGTAGAGACTATTGGTAGAATTGTGCATATCAAAAAGTGATATAGAAACAATTGGGTTAGTTTGGGGTAGTGTTTTCACTGTTTTGGTGTGAATAAAATATATATGCATGTATGAGCTACAAATATGAATTGTGTAATTTGGATGATACCTCATAAGAGTGAAATGCATTGAGAGATGTCAGAAGGGAGGGGACTTGGGCAACTGGGTCCCCGAAAATGCCTTTCCTTCTGACACTGTAAGAACCCCACTTCCACCAGCAACAGAGAAATATATATATAGACCAGGACAATGGTATGGTGATAATCGAAAGAAAGAGGATTGGGGAGCGGTAGAAGATGGCAAAGGGGGGATAGAAGGGGACTTGACTTTGGTGGTAAGTGCACGATATACTATGCAGATGATGTTTTATTGAGTTTTACACTAGAAACTTATATGGTTTTATTAACCAATATCACCCTAATAAATGCAATTTAAAAACTGGTATTGCACAAAATAAAGATGAACAGTGAAATTCATGCTAATTTAAATTTTTAATTTTTCTTTACTTTGAACAACATGAAATAACAAATAAAATTTATCATAATAAGTCAGAGAGAAGTCATGAAAGGAACAAAAAACTTTATGTTAGTACCTTTAACAGAACTTTTTTTCTGCTTTTTGAACAAGGTTACATTTTAATTTTTGCGCTGGACACTAGAAATTGTGTAAGGGCCTGCACCCCTATTAGCTTTTGGTTTGAGAATAAGATAATTGACACAGAATTGGGTTGCACGAAGCTCAAAACCTTGAAAGAATGCAATTACATTTCTGCTGTCCTCTCATGAACACAGCTTAATTCTAAACATTCACTGCTTTCTTTAATAACTGAATCACATAAGTCTCAAAGGTTTCTTTGTCCTGCCTTAAGACCCTCGGTAATCTGCCTCTTTCCATACATAAAAAGTTATGTCCTCTCTTCCTCATGTTACCTGGACTTTGTAACCTTTGGTTCCATAGTACCTCACTGCAGATTACCCTTGCTCATATTAAAATAAAGGCTGGTATGTGTGGTTCGCTGAACCTACATGCAACTGTCTAAATAAATCTTTTATGGCCTTAATTACAGGTAAGACCATGTAAAATTTAACTCCTACAGATGTTCCCTATGAAAATGGGATAACTCAATCATTGTAATGGAAATGTTGTAATTCAAACATTTTCTTGGTAGGAATTGTAAACTCCTCAATTATAAACTCGCGGTGTTTTAGTGGAGCTATTTTTAAAAGTGTTGATGGTAAAAGGAACAATATGTGTATTTATTTCTAAGAGGAGAGCTATGTTGCTTTATACTTCAAATTAGTGGTTTAAACTGGCTTTTCCTGGAGCACAAATCTGCAGAGCTGCATGAGGGCCAGCAAAGAGAAGAGGATCCAGAACCACTCCGAACCTCTTTCCTGCACCACTGCTTCAGGCACGGCAGCTCCAAGTATAAAATCACACCCCCAGATAAGCTTTTGTTTGAAGAAACCATTCCAAGGCTTAAAGGGAAACACACCAAATAATGAAATTCTCCCCATCATTTCACAGAATTACCTTCTCTAAAAGACAAAATGAATCAAAAATAAAGCGAACGTGAAGAATTTCCTAAATAAAAGAAGTTTCTTCTTTCCGCAATGATTTTTATAAGATCGCCACTGGTAGACCAACTGAAATTATGCATTTTATAGTCTTTTCTTCTTAAATGGAAACTTATCATTTTCACATTTCTCTTTTCTTCTACTTTTCGGGGAAACAATCTAGATTATGAAAACCGAGGACCTAGAATGGACCTAGTATTCCTTCCCATATCACAGATGCTGACTGTCTAGACTCTCATTTGGAGGTATTGCAGTAGCATGCTCTGGGACATTTTGATTCATGCTACCCAAATCAGTGTGAACTGAGAAAATAATCAATGCATGAACCACATTCTCAGAAGATCAGAGCCTGGGTGCCAACTATAACCTGTGCAGACCCTGGATGCTCCATACTCTATCATCTCTTTGTGATCATAAATAAAACCTGACATTTCTATATTTTTTTACATCAAAGATATCCAAGTTTTCATAACTCACTTTTTATACTACAAAGGCTACATGTTCTTTTATGATCTTAATAAATAAAAAGAGATATTTCTATAAATGTTTAAATGTGTTTCCTTCTGGTATTTTCCCAAATACAAAGCTGTATAAATAATTTTTCCTTAAAAATAAATGATTTATATATGTATTTTTTAGCTACAACTAAAACTTTCTGAAAGTGAATAGGCCTCTTTGGTATATATTCTTTATATAAACTTTTACCATAACAATATCATGAACATTTTTCTATATTATTAAGTGTTCTTCTATACTGTTCTAATGAATAAATAGTAGAATAATAATCCTCTCCTATCTAATAAAGAGTAATATGCAAATTGTCTATCACTCCAAAACACAAGATGGCCGCCTCCATGTGGTCAAAGGTGGCTGCTCCCATGTGGATACAAGATGGCTGGAAGGGGAGGGCACTTGTGGGTGACCAGGCCAGCAAGGGAGGGCAGTTGGGAAGGACCCAGGCCTGCAGGGGTGGGGGAGACCCAGGCTGGCAGAGGAGGGCAGTTGGGAGAGCCAGGCCTGAGGGAGGGCAGTTGGGGGGGACCCAGGCTGGCAGATGAGGACAGTTGGGGGACCCAGGCCTGCAGGGAGGGCAGTTGGGGGGGGACCCAGGCTGGCAGAGGGGGGCAGTTGGGAGAGACCAGGCCAGCAAGGGAAGGCAGTTGGGGGAGACCCAAGCCAGCAGAGGAGGGCAGTTGGGGGGACCAGGCCTGGAGGGGAGGGCAGTTGGGGGGGAACCAGACCTGCAGGGGAGGGAAGTTGGGGGGGGCCAGCCCTGCAGGAGAGGGCAGTTGTGGGGGACCAGGCCTGCAGAAGAGGGCAGTAGTGGGCAATCAGGCCAGCAGGGAGGGCAGTTAGGGGGGGACCAGGTCTACAGGGGAGGGCAGCTGTGGTAATTAGGCCAGCAGGGAGAGCAGTTAGGGGTGACCAGGCCAGCAGAGGAGGGTAGTTGCGGGGAGACTAGGCCTGCAGGGGAGGGAAGTAGTGGGTGATCAGGCTAGCAGGGAGGGCCATTAGGAGGGGACCAGTTCTGCAGGTAGGAACAGTTTGGGGTGACCAGGCCTGTAGGGGAGAACAGCTTTGGAGGACCAGGCCTACAGAGGAGGACAGTTTGGGGGGACCCATGCCTGCAGGGGAGGGCAGATGGGGGGAACCAAACCAGCAGGGGAAGACAGTTGGGAGGACCAGGCCTGCATGGGGAGGGCAGTTGGAGGAACCAGGCCTACAGAGAAGGGCAGTTGTGGGCAATCAGGCCAGCAGGGAGAGCAGTTAGGGGGTAACTGGGCCAGCAAAGGAAGGCAGTTAGGGGTGACCAGGCCTGCAAGGGAGGGCAGTTTGGAGGAGTTAAGTATGCAGGGCAGGGCAGTTAGGGGTGACCAGGCCAGCAGGGGAAGGCAGTTGGGGACAACCAGACCTGTAGGGAAGGATAATTAGGGGAGACCAGATTGGCAGGGGAGGGCAGTTTAGTGGTGACCAGACTAGCAGGGGAGGGCAGTTAGGGGCAATCTGTCCAGCCAGGGAGCAGTTTGGCATTGATTAGGCAGTAATGGAGTGATTAGGGGGTGATCAGGCTGGCAGGCAAAAGCAGTTAGGGGCAATCAGGCAGAGGCAGGCAAGTGGTTGGGAGCCAGCAGTTATGGATTGTGAGAGGTAAGATCAGACCTAAACGGGTCAGACATCCCTCAAGGGGTCCCAGATTGGAGAGGTTGTAGGCTGGGCTGAGGTATACCCCCCATGCACAAAGTTAATGCACTGGGCCTCTAGTTTAGTAATAGAGGACTATGTTATTAGCCTGGATGCCATAAGTCACAACTGGTCCAGGTACATAATAGTCACTACTGGTCAGGCACATCCTAGGAGCAGCTCCCAGCAGAAGCAAACATCAGCAGAGACGCGCAAAAGCCCATGGCACCGCATGGCCCAGAGGCCACCTGGCTGGGGGTCTGGAGCAAGCATGCCACACCACCTGGCCTGAGAACAGCCCCCAGTGGAAGCGGACACTGGTGGAGGCATGCGCAGGCCTGCGGCACCGCCCAGCCCAGAGGCTGCCTGGCCAAGGGTTCAGCAGTCCCAGATTGTGAGATCGGGCCTAAATCAGCAGTCAGACATCCCCCGAAGGGTCCAAGATTGGAGAGAGTGCATGCTGGGCTCGGGAACATCCCCTCTCCCCCGTGCATGAATATCATGCACCAGGCCACTAGTGTATCATAACATTTTAACAAGGAGCATATCTTGCACAAGGCAGTGATGACTCTCCTCATAAATCCATTTTTTAAACAATTTGTTTGGTTAGATTTAATTCCTAGATAGAAAATTACCAGATAAAAAAACCAAAGAAAATGTTTTAAATTTCTGGGCATATTATATTAACTTCCCAACTAACCACTTCCTTTCCCTTAAGAAAATCCGTCACACATTGCCATGTGATTAAAATGCCTTTTGTAGAAAGAATATTTATTCTTGTCCCATTGTCTCTGATCATGAATACATACACACTTTGCTTTGGCCAAGTGCATAGAAGAAGATGTGACCCATACTACATCCAAGTAGTAGTTTTAAGGGCCATTGCATTTTTTGCCATAGCTTTCTTGCTCCTTTTTCTCTGACCACATGTCCCAGTTGAGGGTTGTTCCATTATCTTGAGTTCCAGCATTTAAATAGCCCGTGCAAAGGAGTCATGTGGATCATAGCTACCAACCTACTGTACTGACATCAGTAGCCATAGACACAGCCACAGCCAACAGGAAGAGAGTGAAGCCCACCACACAAAAACAGACATACAACATCAGCACCTCTTTCTTTACGACCTACTTAGATTGGAGGGCTGTTTGTGATTAATATACAGTAGCAAGTATTAATTATCATAAATTATACAAATGGCTGTATTTCTTCACATTTAACCTGTATCCACACTTGTACCACTCAAGGTGGATCCCAAATTGATGTCAAGACTGATGATGAGGGTATGAAAAGATGTATCACTTCGATAATAAGAATATTAGGGAAGAGGAGAGCATACTCCCATGTTGATTCAAACATGGCTTGTGAGAGCAAGAAAGGGCTCTGCCTTGGGGTTTTAATACAGTCAGGAGGTGCTGTGGGGTAAAGGGTCCTGCATGGGCAGGGACTTGAATGGTTTGAACCTCCCACTAGCTCCAAAGGAAGGTGTACCAAAGCTTTCTCACCAAGTTTCCCAGATGTGGGGCAGAGGAGAAAGAGGGGGGAGTGAAGATTAAATGCTGCCAGCAGTTGAACATAAAAATATGAGTCAGACTCTTATTACACATGCTTTTACAATGTGACTATGCAGCACTCACTGCTCAATGAAAAGTGATATCTATTTCTCCACCCCTTGAATTTGGGTTGAACTAATGACTTGTTTGGTCAATATAATTTGGCAGAAGGGACCTGGCAAATTCCAATCCCAGATCTCAAGAGGTTTTGCATGCTTCTTCTCAGTCTTAGAATCCTGCCACCACATGTGAACAAGCCTGTTCCAGCCTGCTAAGTACAGAGGGAAGAGCCCATTTATCCTAGAGAAGCCATCCTAGGCAAGCTTGTAGTGAACTGATTTCAGACATGTAATAGAGTCCAGCCAAGATCAACAGAGCTACCCACCTGACCCCTAGCAGACCACAGATATGTGACTAAGACTAGCAAATACTAACAGGTACTTTCCAGCCAACTTGTAGACTTGCAAGGAGTAAAAATTGCTTATTATTTTAAGCCATACAATTTTGAGATAGTCTATTATGCAACAATAGCTAAATAGTATACTGTTTAATATAAATACCTACCCAAATATTTATATTAATTTGCACTCACACCAGTGTAACAGTAGGCTAGCTATAGCTCCATATCTTTGCCAACTCTCATTGTGCATGTTTTATTGTTTCTTTTTTTTATTACTAATGTAAACTGATGACTGCTAAGGCAGGTACAGATACTGGAAAGTATTTTCTTTGTTAAAAGATGTTATCACCTGAGTGAGCCATGTTAGTTATTCATGGTTAAGGCAAAGAGATAACGATTTTTATTTTATTTTGTATGTATACTTTAGCCTTTAATATTTAAAAAAGTGGGTTCATGCCACCACCCTTGAGCCCACCACTCACACATCCCAACAGAAGCTATAGATTCAATTTCTCTAAGAACAAAGAGATATAGAGGAGGACAGGTGCTGAGAACACAAACTTTAGTTTCGAAGATTCAAACTAAGGTACAACTGCTAAGGTGAACAAGAATCGCTCAATCCAGCATCAGGTGGTGAGAAAGAACATCAGATGAGACATTCCCAAATTAGAATGTAAAAGAAGGGAAGGGGAGTTTGGGCTGGGAACCCAGGCTCAATGCGAAGCACTACAAACTGATTATAATAAGAAAAAGAACTGGTCTGGCCTGACATGTGGCTGAGGGCTGACATTTTTCCAAGTCTAGTTGCCCAGGCAGGGTATCTTATCCAAGGTCAGAAGCTGAAACTGTGAATTAGAACAGAACTACATATTCCTGTCAACCCAAGTGACGAGCATGGGAAGCAAGTGAAGAGGCAACACAGGAGGAAGCAGCAGGACTAGTCTTCAGCAGCAGGTTCAGAGGACAGCCTGAGCAGCAACAATGTCAGTGGACAGAGCAGATCACTAGTTCCTCCCCAACTGGTCTTTAACAGCAGGATTGATACCCTTACGATAGAGTAAACACTCTGGATTTGGGAACAAGTTGGGGTTATGAAATCTCAAGGGAAAATAATTGTCACTAATAAGGACAAGCTGGGGGTTGCAAATCATTAGCTGGAGAGACAGAAAGGAATGATGGGCACTTTCAACTGGAGAGTCAGTCCATAACAGCTAGATTCGAGATCATGATCTTTTTTATTTTTCAGAATTATCCCTTAATAATTCAGTTTTATTTACTCATATTCTCTGCCAATTTTTATTAGCATACCTTTGTCCTTGATTGTTTTAAAACTTCCTCCATGCATATTGCAATTTTTTTCCTGCTTACATTCTATTTTTTAGTTCTTATTATTTTCTTTATGAAACTTAATTTCTCAGTCACTTTCTCTTACCATTTGGAAAAAGGCATCTCCTACTTATTCTTGAATTTATGAATTTCTACATTTTCTACACAAAGAAACCACGCCAAGCAGCATCTAAAATTGTATCACAATTAATTCCCAATTATATTATTGGATCTCAAAATATTGCTAATTCATATTAAGTGACCCAGAAAATGCTCAACCAGCATGATTTCAAAGCCAATGTCTTGATTTATTTACTGGTTTCACAGTCTCCTCAACTCAAGTTGATTAAGTTCTTAAGAACATTCCTCTTCCTATTTGGGCTTGTTTCCCCCTGTCATAGTAAAATTAATAAAATGGAGCATAATGACCTGACTGAGTCAATGGGCCAAGAAAAGCCTGTCACTCAGAATAAGAAACCTTTGTCTAGAACCATGTGAGCGCTTGTCTAAGTGCTGGGGATGCAGAGGTGAAAAAAATAGACAAATACCCTTGTATTCAATGAGTTTGCACTCTAACAGGAAACCAAGAATAAGCAATAACAGTAAGTAAAATATACATTATGCCAGAAGGTGATAAGAGTTGAGAATACATGTAAATTAGAGAAAAAAAAAGAAATATTGGATGGAAGCTTGAAATTTCAGCTAGACAGATCAGGAAAGACTTTTCTGAAAGGTGGAGTTAGCGCAAAGGCCTGAGGGAAGAATTTGTCATATGTAGGGAAAGATAATTTTAGGCAGAGAAGGCAGGGGAAGAAAAAAACAACTGTAAAGTATCTGAGACATGAGTGTGACAGGTACATTTAAGCAAAAGCAAGAATGCCTTTGTGGAAAGAGTGGAGCAAAATGACAAGAGAATGTAAGAGAGAAGGTCAGTGAGGAAACTGAGAGCCAGACAATGGTAAGTGCTTCGTGCCTTTTATTCTAAATGAGATGGGAAGCTACTGAAAGACTTTAAGCAATAAAGAGATTGGATCTGATTTGTATTGACCAGAATCACTCTAGCTGCTTGGTTGTGATAGAGATAGGTAATGCTATATAAAGAGTTGAACTTACATAGTAACATCCTATATAATAAAAACCTAATATGCTAAGTGTCCAGTCGCCTGGTTATCAGTTCAGCCAACCAAAGTTTAATATGCTAATGATATAGTGAGGCCACTCAACCACTTGCTATGACATGCACTGACCACCAGGGGGCAGTCGACCAGTCACTATGATGTGCACTGACCACCAGGGGACAGATGCTCTGACTGGTAGGTTAGCTTGCTGCTGGGATCTGGTCAATTGGGACTGAATGAGATGGGTCCGGCTGGACATGCTCTGGAGCCCTCCTACAGTCCTTCCCCAGCTGGCCAACCTCCCGCATCCCCAGCCCTGATCATGTAACAGTGGAGTCCCTCGGCCTAGCCTGTGCCCTCTCACAATTTGCGACCCCTCGGGAAATGTCAGAGAATTGGTTTTGGCCTGATCATGCAGGCCAGGCCGAGGGACTCCACTGGTGCATGAATTTGTGCACCAGGCCTCTAACATATATATATATGTATGTATATATATATATATATATATATATATATATATATATATATTATAACAATAAAAGCATAATATGCTAATTAGACTGGACAGCTGACAACCTTCTGGACATGACTCCAGATGTCCTTCCAGATGAATCTGCAGCAGCAGGGTTTGAGGCAAAAGTGGTTAGGGGCAATCAGGCAGGCAGGCAGAGGGGTTAGGGGTGATCAGGCAGGCAGGCCTGCAGGTAGGAGCCAGTAGTCCCAGATTGAGAGAGGTATGTCTAACTGCCAGTTTAGGCCCAATCCCTAAACCAGCAGTTGGACATCCCCCAAGAGTTCCTGAATTGCAAGAAGGTGCATGAATTTCATGCAGTAGGCCTCTAGTATTTATATAGAATACATTAGAATATTTTAAAATATAGTTTCTACTTCTCTGCTCAAACCCCAACTGATACAGATATTTAACAGACATCTTCAAGTCCACAAGTTCAAAACTTGCTCAACCTGCAGCCTTTCCCATATCAGTTGATAGCAACATAATTTTTCCAGTTACTAAGGCCCAATCCTTGAAGTAATCATTGATTTCTACTTTTTCTCAGACCTCATATATCCAAATAATTGGAAATATTATTGTGTCTTCTTTCAGTACACATCCAGAAAAAAAATAGTAATTGACAGAATTAGAAGATTATCCATCTAAAATGAGTCTTAAAAAACGATAACCCACGGCTGTTAATAATACAAAAAGAAATTGTGTGCCTCCTGGGTGTGCTGTAAGTATACAACACCGTCTCTGAAATAACCTTGCCAGAAACACAGACTTGAGTAGAACCAAGCATCTGGCTACAATGACAAATTTTCATGAATTATACGAGACAGAGGAACTTGTGTGACCCGGCAATGATATGACTAACATTATCTAGAATGTGTCAGACTCCCAAGGTTAGAGTGGTCAAACTTTGTTTGAATTTATTTTAGGGCTCACATTTGATTTATTTGAAGAAGAAAAGAGAACAGTGTTAAGACAAACAATTATAATGACTTTTCATTAGTAAAAAGCAAGTATTTTCAGATTAAGCCTGCAGGAAAACTCCAATTGGTAACTTTCTGAAAGCATGCTAGCGTACTTTTCCCTTCTCCTTTCTCAGTTCCTACCGCATAGCTCCATGCTATTTTTAAAGAAAGACAGTTTGCCAAGTGGAAACTGCTTTTATGTGCTATAAAAGATAAAGAGCTCTTTTTTCCCAAGCATGTTTAACATATTAACCTGTTTTGCTTTCTGGCTATTAATCACTTGCCCTTTGCTCATCTCTTTTGACTTGTTTTGCACTGATGAAGGAAAAACCATGCTGGTGAGGGACATCAAAGTTATTGAAATCCTCCAAAGATACAAGTTCCTCAATAAACCCATGTCCCATGCCTGTTGTTTCCAGACCAGTCCTTTGTCATCGGGGCTATTGACAAGCTTCTGCAACGCAGAGCGCTGGTTCATCTCGAGAGCAGCTGCCGACTGTCATCCCCTCGGTTTGAAACCCAAGGTCCCGCTTTGGTGTGGAGGCAGAGACTTTTTGGCAGGTGAAAGGCTGCGAGGCAGAGGAAGCAGTGTCAGATGGAATATGTCAGACACTCTCTGCGGACACGGTCACCCTGACCCTACATGAATACCACACAAAAAATAATCGCTGGAAACATTGTTCTTCAGATCTGGCCTTCAAACTAAAAGGAAAGAGGACCAACATTACCCCAATCTTTCTCATCCTTCAGACAGAGGCCTGAGAAACAGAATCAAAGGCTCTTTTCATTTTCTCCTCACCGTCCCCCTTCCCCAGCGTCCATTCTCAAGGTGACCATAAGACAACAGTAAAATCAATGAACACACATGGACCCAAATGAGGATGCGTTGCCTTTATAGAAGACCAGTGCTGTTCACAGTTTACCAAAGATTGCAACTACTCTTCCTGCTCAACCACAGCACGCTCATGCAAGTGAGTTATTACTAACCACATTTCATGAGCGATAAAATGAGACCTGCCGTCTCAGGGACCCATGAGTAAGCCACACACTGAGCAAAGAGGAAAATGCTGGCTCCTCAGGGCTTGTGCATATAGCACTCTTGTGGCAATTGTTCGGCTACAGTGAGGACTTATCCACCTATCTTTCTGCCACTCTCCCACCTTCCTCTCCCCTGGTATTACCCAAGCCCTAAAAATAAAAAGCCTCAAACTCTTCCCTAACCATGCATTCCCTTGGCTGAGGACACCCCATGACCAAGCGGTGATTTGGCAGCACCCTGAGGATCCCCACTGTAGCCAAGTAGCAATAATTCTCAGGAATGTCCTATCTACCCCATGAACCAACTCACTGTAAAAATGTTGTTTTCACATTTCCCCCAATAAAATCCAGGCCATAAATCTGGTTCCTTTTATATTTTTAATGGTGGAAATGTGTTTGTGATAAAAAAAAATCATTTCTTCCCTAAGGAAGTATAAATACATATTATTCAACAGTTTCAGGATCCCTTGTCAAAAGAAATAAGTGCAGAATTTAACATAATAACATAATAGAAAATAGAAGACGGAATACAGAAAAAATAGCTTATAAAATGCAACATGGGTATTATCTCATACAGATGATATCTGAAAATATTTAAATGAATGTTTATAACCAAATGACTGGGCAGTTCAAGGAAGCATGGCATCAATTCTGCTGAAATGGATTAAGTAGAAATAAACATTTTCTTTCAATGGGAATAGCTCCCAAGTTTGCACAGAAACACAGATTCATGGGGCTTTGTAGCAGCTCCACAAGTGTCCGTAATAATTAGGCACAACTCATATTTTCTTCCCCTAAGGATTGAGGGCGATAGTTTAGATGAGTAGTTTGTAAAGGGAACACAAAGGAACTCTGTGAGCCTGCCCTTAGAAAACTAGAGTTGGACAGTTTAACTTTAAAACATCCTATATAATAAAAGGCTAATATGCAAATTGGAATCGAATTACTGATTGCTGTGATGTGCACTGACCACCAGGGGGCAGACACTTAACGCAAGAGCTGTCTCCCCTGGTGGTTAGTGCACTCCTATAGGGGGAGTGCTGCTCAGCCAGAATTCGGGCTCAAGGGTGATGAGTGCAGCAGCAGTGGCAGGAGCCGCTCCTGCCTCCAAGGCAGGGCTAAGGATGTCTGCGGGGAGTGGAACAGGCCTAAGCCATCAGTCAGATATCCCTCAAGGGGGTGTGGGGGCCGGTGAGAGAGCACAGGCTGGGCTCAGGACTACCCCACCACTCCCAAGTGCATAAATCTTATGCACCAGGCCTCTAGATATTTAAAAGAGAAAAAGACATTACTTGTTATCCATGACTCACCTTTCTCATTGTCACACTTTTACCTGAGTTGGTTGGTGCTCATCAAATTTTGACTTAAGAACATGCTAACACTCTTTCAGGATTCTGTCTTCCCAGATCATTATACCAGAAGTCTCTGCCTTTAATATAATTCTGATGTCTACGAACTAGTCCAGCACCTATTATATATTCTAATCACCATGACTGGATAACAGATAAAATTCACTAAGGATCTGCAGACATATTTTATGCAACCTGGATAAAAATTCAATGGTATTGCCACTCCTAAAATAAGTATTGGGGAAAAGGCTTTAAATGACTTGATCTACTTAATAAAGGATAGCACATATAAAATAAATAAATATTCTAGATGATGATGGAGAAACTAACAAAGAGATTACTACTAAAGATGAGAAGACTTTTAAGGATTAAAGCGATTCTAAATGGAGACGTAAATAATTTTTCTAGTGATCCATGCACCTGCAGCTGTGTTTGAGGTAGGACATGAATTAGGAATTTTATTCTGGAGAAGTTTCTACCTTTTCAAAAGCAGTCAAGTTGAGATGCCAGCTAGAATACTATCTTGGATTTTGGCTTTCCTATTCAATTTCTCACTCTATTATTATTCATTATACATTATAATGCTGTTGTTCCATTGAAGAAAATTTGCCAAACTGGTACATTTAAATTTATATTCTATTGTAATAAAATTTAAAAACAAATTTTGCTGAGCAAAGGTGCATGCTTTCATTACCAGCGAGTTTAAAGAATTAGATAGGAACAAAGGTGTAACCAGAGCTTAAGAGAACTCAAAGGAACCACAGTATGTTTCCTTCCAATTCTTTCATCCTCACACTGGAGAATCAGCTGAGCTCACAAACTAACAATAATATTTATCCCATTCCAGTCACGCAGAGTAGTTTTATGTTAAGAATGTTTTTGTGATTATAATTAACATAGTGAAAATCTTATACACATACAACAGGCAAATACATCGCATAAATCATTAAAGACTCATCAAGTAAAAATGTCCCTAAGGAAAGGCAAGCTTTGGGCACTAGAAAGCTAGATTTAGTTCATTCCACCCAGATTTGCTGGATGACCTTTAAGCCATTTGTCTCCTCTTTACCCATTCTTTCAAGTGGAAAAAAAATGAGAAAACCATTCCTGGCTACCTCAGAGAATTGGTAAGAACATCAGATAAAACCATCATAAAGCATAAAATGCTTACCCAATCTGAAGCATTATTTTTTTTTATTGTGTGTGCTGAATGAGAAAGGAAAGTTTGAGGTCTCTAGCTAATTGTCTTTAAAATCTGAAACACATGTTATAGTAATTATCATTTTGTGTCTTTGTATCTCTCCCCCACCCTCTCTCTCTCTCTCTCTCTCTCTCTCTCTCTCTCTCTCTCTCTCTCTCTTTATTCTAAGAATTCTTGAGTGATGGATGCTACATATCTGAAAATCATTACACTGGAAAATCTCCAGCCCTCCCAGCCACAAAAATGTGTCTATCAAACAAGACTGTATGTTGCTGCAAATCCCTAACTCCCTAATGGTATTAATAGAAGCAGAGATTCTAAAATATTGTTACAAACGTTTAAAAACTTCTCCATTTCTAATAAGTTAATGGATATTTAAGAAAAATAATGAGGCCCTCACCAGTTTGGCACAGTGGGAAGAGCATCGGCCTGTGGATTGAACGGTCCCAGGTTCAATTGCTGTCAAGGGCATGTATCTTGGTTGCGGGAACATCCCCAGTAGGAAGTGTGCAGGATGCAGCTGATCGATGTTTCTAACTCTCTATCCCTCTCTCTTCCTCTCTGTAAAAAAATAAAATAACTTTTTAAAAAGAAAAATCATGAGTTTATTTTGAAGCAACTCAGAATAAGCTTTACTCAAACCCTTATTTAATTTCAATGCTAGCATCATGTGATAAGTTATATGAAGTTTTTCAATAAGCAGTAAAGAAGTGAAAACAGGACATTATATGGTATCCTTGAGAAAAAATAACAACTAAATTATCAATGGTGGAAGTACGCCAGTTTATAAGTACATTAGAGATGTTTTCCTGCCAATGTTTAGAGCAGCTATTTTCCTGCTCCAAAGTGGGGTACTCAGACCTCAAAAGACACACGAGAGGGGCTATGTAGAGGTAAATGAAGAACATATTAGAACTTCCAACATCTATCCCAAAGTCAATGGTCAAGCTTTATTAATAGACTTTTGAGTTACATGTTACTACTTATAAGTAAATACATATTGCAGAGTATTTGTTTGCTCAAATATTTATTATCAGTATAGATACAAATCAAAAATTTTGGGCCTATTCAGTTTGGCTCAGTGGATAGAGTGTTGGCTTGTGGACTAAAGGGTCCCTGGTTTGATTCCAGACAAGGCCACATGCCTGGATTGCGGGCTCAATCCCCAGTGTGGAGCAGGATTCTTTCTCATTGTTTCCATCTCTCTCTCCCTCTTCCTTCCTCTCTGAAATCAATAAAAATATATTTTTAAAGAATTTTTGGAGCAGAAGAGGTTTAGAGAATGAGAGAAATTTTACATTAGGTGACATTCTATCTTAGGATAACAGAGTCCCCAGAGCAAGATTTTTAACCAACACTATATTAAGTAGCAATCTTAAAACTAGAAAATTCCCCATGAATCTAATTCACTGTTACTTAAAATGAGTAAAGCTTACTATGAGGAAAATGGGAAAGAAAAAAAAGACAGAGAGAGAAGGAGGGAGGAAGGGAGAGAGGGAAGGAGTTGGCAGAGAGAGGGAGGTAGGGAGGTTGGTTGATTGGTTGGTTAGTTGGTTGGTTGGTTCGTTGAGGAAGTGGAATAGTGTGACAGTAAAGGCTAGTGCTTTATATTAATAAAAAAAGAAAATATTTTAGTGGCTCATACACTGTTTTGAAACCTGACTTTGACAGATCTACCTTTTTTCTTCCTCAGTTAGAGACATTCCAGAAAAATGTGGTGCATAACAGTTTTAAAGTAAATTGTCTCTGATGTGAAAATGAAAAAATAAAACTGCTATCCTCATATTTTCTTTTGCCTCTAGTTACTATGCAATCAGTGACCTGAAAAAAGAAGTAACTAGTCACTGTGGGTCCTATTTCATTGTGGGAACTGAAATTGTACAACCTGATACAGATCCAAGTTCAAGACCGTTCAACTAGGAACCAGCAAACATAGACCCTAGAACTATTTCTATCTGAGCATAACTTCAACAGTGCATTAACTTTGGAAAAGTGGATGGGGTTGTTTCCCCTTTTGTAAAATCCTAAAGTTGTCTTCATTGATTTCTAAACACTTAACTATCTATAATATTACATTATTTCATCATATTAATTTGAAATGTGACAATTGGGGAACACTTGTATACCATGTAAGTCGCTGTAATCTATTATGTTATTTCATCCGTGAACCAATGTCACCACAATAAATTTAATTGAAAGACTCAAAAAAAATGTCAGCTAGGAAGCTGGACAGCCATAATGAGACAAAAGAGGAACTTATGCCCATAACTCCTCACTTCCACTGCCCACCTCAGCTAAAGCTCCTACTATTACTCTCTGTGATTATCAGTATTACTATGACTAATAGTAATCATCTCTTCTATAAACAATCGACATTTTTAGTAAATTGTTTGTAAAATCCTCTTTGAAAGACATTTGTAATTTTTTACATCTATCTTAAAACATAAATTACATTTTAAGAAAAGGCAGCTTTAAGACAAGTCCCCCAGATCCCTCTTCTTTCCTAGCAGTCATACCTGAATGTTGCTCCCAGATAGAAGTTCAGACCCTAAAAACTGCAAAAAAAATTACAATGGGATAAAAAAATTGATCTGCAAGAATCAATTTACTTACGGAACTAGCTTGAAAAATGAAATTAGTAGTCATCCCTCTACACCCTATCTGCCTGAAAATGTCTTTTGTTCCCTCAAAATTCAACCAAGTGCCATGGAAGGCAGCCCAGGGCAATGGCTAAGAATAAGTGCTCTGAGGTGAGGTCATGCTTACAAGATTAGACCAAGTGCTTTAAAGTTGACATCTTGGGTTTATGGCAACTTGCTGGCATGCCAGGGACACTGTTTTGACAGAAAGATAGAGGGGGTGAAAAGAATATTCATAAGACCTTGAATATTTTCTACATGCAGAAACAAAGGATAATGTTGTCCTGCTAATCAAAAGTTAAAAGCCAAACAGACATCTTTAAGGATTAGAGAGCAGGGCACGATATGAGTAGCCTTAGGAATTTAAACTTGAAGGAATAATGTAGGTAATTATGAGGTGGCTTCCTTTTTGGCAGTTCATTTAGATACATTAATCATAATCAACTCTCTTTAATCAGAAATTGGGATTTCCTGAGGACTTTTCATTAATTGCAAACCAGAGTGGTAGGCAAATTATTCTTCACTATAGATCAGAGTACTCCTCTGTGGGTTATGTTCATATCCCACAGAATTAAGTTCAAATAGAATTTTTACTGAATTCTGCTATCCTATTACCACACATGTCCCATTAATTCATTATTGCTAATAGGAAACATACGTGTCCTGCAAAGGGCATCCCACGAAATGACTGAGCTGATGAGTCCAAGTGAACTGCAGCAGGTATAGCTGGGAGCACGTAGATGAATGGTTCAAGGGCTGATGTTTTATTTAGCACAGAAGCAGTTAAGCCAGCTCCATCATCGCCGCTAGTTTGCACTGGCTCCCAATGACATCAAAGAAAATGATATTTCTTTATAAGATTTCATATTTAGCTGCCGCAATTTTACTTTTCTAATGAAACTGAAGTAGGGCCCTGTGCGGTCTTTTGGATAAAACTGAAAGTGCCCACAGCTATGTTCTTTAAACTAAATAGCAACCCTTCTTTGTTTAACTTTACTAAGTGGTCCAATCATTTTATATGGACATTTTCTACCTCTTTTGTGGAAATTTGACCAAAAGCTTTGAAAGTACGAGTAAAATTACCTATCATAAATGGAGAGTTCCCTGACAGAAAAGTTTACTCTTAATGCAATTGTTTGAATCAATATGCTTGTGTTTGATTATGTATATGGGGTGTGTGTGTGTGTGTGTGTGTGTGTGTGTGTGTGTGTGTGTGTGTCTGTGTGTGTGTGTATGTGTGTGTGGTTTGATCTTTACAGTGAGCCACTCATGTCCTTTCATTTAAGGCAATGTCACCAGTGCTGTGGTTTCCAGAATCACTGTCCTCTTTCATCATGAACTTAAAAACTCCGTGTGAGGGGCAGCCCAGCTCAGGGAAAAGCCCAGTGACCATAATCTCTTTTGGGTTCTGAAGCTGCTAAATACACATCTTGCCAAGTCCTTTAACCCCTCCTGGCCTCTTATTTCTTCAACTATAAGATTAGGTAACAACGGTAATTACAAAAATAACAGTAGCTAACATGTATTGGATGCTTGCCATGCATCCCATATAGTATGCTGTAAGATCTCATTTAATCATCACAAGGGCTCCATATACAGTAAGAATTATTGCCCCATTTTACTGATAAGGACAGTGAGATATACAGAGGGTTGGAAACTTGCCCCCAAGTTCTCATAACTAGTAAAGGGCAGAGTCAGAATACTAAGGTCTAAATTAGCAATAAATATATTGAAAAGTTCCTCAGTTCTAATGTTTAGATTAAAATATGAATCACCTGTTGAATTATCAGGTTGCATAGAGGGAAAACTGACTTTTTTAAAAGCATAGTATGAAAGTTATATTTATAAAATAAACATGTTACCCATAACTCTAAAAATTATTCTCTGTTGGAATAATTTTATAGTAATATCTAATATATCTTACTTTAAAACTTTTTTAAAAAAGCAACTATTTGAAAGAAGGAATTACCTTTAATTTTTGTATAAAATACCAGGCAAGGAAATATTACTTCTTGTTAATTTTCAATTGACCCTTTTCCACTTTTAAATCATGTCCATCTGAGCAATTGGGGGGGTGGGGGTGGAGAGGGGAGGACAATTGAAATCTTTGACTGAGATTTTATTATTTGTAAAGGCAGAAACAATAAAACTGTGCTCATATCAGTTTCAGTAGAGCATGTACTCTAAAATGTTTAGCCAGAATAACAGAATTCAAGTTAATCCCAGTTATTAACAGTTTAGTCATCTCTTAGAGTTGAAATCCACTATGAAGCCAATGTAAAGGTTGGAGTCTCTTGGCAAATCAGGATGGACTAACCTACTAAATTTCTTGGAACATGGACTGACTACCTTCATAGTTTTCTTCATAGCATGTTAGAGTCTACCCCTCTGCCTTTGCTCACCCTGAATTTTGGCTTCTAGTATTTTCTCCTACTTGGTAAACTTTTTCATATCCCTTCTATTCTTTAAGACTCAGCTTTGTGTCACCTCCTTCTAGACATCTTCCTCGTGCCCCAACAAAACCAGCACATATCCAGAAAAAGTTGGGTAGGTGCCCTTCTACGGAGATCTTTATTGCTCCTTATACTGCATTATAGTACAATTACCTGCTTTTGTGTCTTTCTTCCCTACAAGATAGCATATTACATGTTTCAAGAAGCTTTTGTATGCAGAAAACCACCACAAAATTGCAAATGGGTACAACAATAAACATATTTCTAACAGATCTATGGATCACCTGGTAGTTGGCTGATCTAGGCTGGCTCTCCTGGCCAGTTCTGCTTCAAGCTGTGGGTCCAGTGCCTCATTTAGGACCCATATGTATATGATTTCTGAGGCCCAGTTTCTACTCATGGTAATAGAGAAGAAATAAATAATTCAAGAGCATATATAAGCCAGGCCAGTGCTGCTCAGTGGTTAAGTGTTGACCCATGAACCAAAAGGTTACTGGCTCAATTTCCAGGGCACATGATCGGATTGCAGGTTTGACCCCAGTAGGGAGTGTGCAGGAGGCAACCAATCAATAATTCTATCTCTCTATCCTTCTCCCTTCCTCTCTCTCTATAAATCAATGAAAGCATAGTTTTTAAAAAATGTCTTTACATGTTCAGTATAGATGCCATCATAGGCCTAACTACATAGTACACATCGGCAATAAGATAATTCCTTTTCTTGCAGAACATGTTCAATCTGTGGTTGGTGGAATCTGCGGGTATAGAACCAGCAGAGACAGAGGGCCGGCTGTCTATTGTTTTCTCTCCTTTCTCATGTCCCTTTCTTCAATGTGACTAAGCCACTGCTCTCACGGAGGTATAGAGTCTACTCCCACTCTCCTTGACGCTGGGCTATCCTCAGCTCTTGTGTTACCAGCAGAATACCGTGACCTGATCATGTGCAATTGTCTTAAAAGGTCTTACAATGTTTGTTTTTGATTCTTCAGAATTCACCTTTTATGAAAGAAACTCGGGCAAGACAACTAAGTGGTGGAGGACTAGATAAAAAAAGACAAGGTGCATGGAAAAGAACCAAGATCCCTGCCAACATTCATCTCCAAGTTCCCCGTATATGACTGAGGCCATCTCAAATTCTTCTATCCCAGTGGAACCACCCTGGCAACATCAGATAAGGCACAGACAAGCCATCCCCATAGAGCTCTGCCTGAATTCATGACCCACAGACTCATGAGTAATTAATTCATAGTTTTTAGGACAGTAAGTTTCAGGGTGGTTTGTAGCACAGCAATAGATAACTAAGAGAGGGTTCAGAACTGCCCTCACAAGAGCATAAAACTGGTGCTGCAAACTCTGAAATAGACCAGCTGGAATCATTTTACAAATAACTATTACAAAATTGCTTCATCTGAAATAAAGTACATTTTGTATTAACCTATAAATAAAATTAGCACAGAAATGTTCAGACACAAGAAAGGCAGACCTCCCACTATGTCTTGTCTAAACTTAAATGTATAGATCTAAATATCGTTCAGTTTAACTTTGTTAAGATAAATTAGCAAACTTTCAGAGTATTTTAAACATTAATAAGTGTGATATAAATGATATGCTTGAGCATACTACAATTTTAAGGTCCCCACATTCATCAATAGTAAAATAATATTTTTACTATTTTTAAAACTCTACAGTTTCTATGCCACTTAAAAATTAAGCATTTAAACTAATGTAAAAATTGTAATCAGTAGGCAAGTAAATTAGGAAAACTCAATTCCTAGCAAAATTTAACTAGCTAATTTTTAAAATATTTTATTAATTTTTAGAGAGAGAAGAAGGGAGAGGGTGAGAGGAAGAAATATCAATGTGAGAGCAAAACACTGATCAGCTGCTTCCTACAAGCCCCTTCTGGGGATCAAGCCTGTAACCAAGGCACATCAGGAATTGAGCCGGCAACCTTTACTATATTGTAGAGAGAAGTCTTATAGCAAGGAAAGTCTTATAATCATCCACCTAGACATCTGATGAAGAGTAACATTTTATTGGGGAGAGTTGGTGCACAGGATAACACCCAACCAGCTGAACCACACCCGCCAGTGTCAACTTGTGTTTTGTTGTTTTTGGTTTTTTTTTAAAAAGTCCCCTGATAATATAAACATAAACTGATCTTCTGAAACAGAAGATTTCAAATCAAACAGAAGAAGTCATATTTTCAAATCAAATACAATAGGTAACATTTTCTAAGAATACTATTTTTTCCATCTTAGTGACATAAAAATGCACTCATACAAATGCCAAGCTTCTTGAAAGCTTGTGTAATGAATGTAAAAGTAAACACATTTTAAGTTTGAATTCAATTCCACCTGAATATACTACAAAGCAAGCATGTCACATCCAATACTGAGGGAGACAAGAGGCTTCTTAGGAAGTGTAAACATTTCTACTTTGGCAAGTCTAATCTGATTCATCATCATCAGTGAATACCAAAAAAAAAAAAAATAGCTTGGAAAGAATCCAAAGATCATTAAAAGTAACAAAGAAAAATGGTATTAATTTTTCATTTTTACTATAGAATTAGCAACAGAAGACCATTTTAATTAAGGTTATACTCCTTTCACATTGTATTTCTAATGCTTTATTGTTATGAGGAATATGTGCTCCCACTATGTTAAAGAAAATCTCTCTAAATTGTGATTGTTTTTCCTGAAGGAAAATGCCATTGTTCATGATTACTGTTGAGGGACTAGTGGGGGCCATGGAGAAAAGAGGCATAACCAAGAGTGCTTCATGCTAAATATTCATATAAGAACTAGAGGCCCGGTTCATGAAATTTGTGCACAGGGCGGGGGGGGGGAGGGGAGAAAGAGAGAGAGGAATATCCCTCAGCCCAGCCTGCACCCTATCCAATCTGGGATCCTTTGAGGGATGTCCAACCACCCATTAGGCCCGATCCCCAGTGGGACATCTTTAACAATCCAGGACTGCTGGCTCCCAAGCATTCACCTGCCTGCCTGCCTGATTGCCCCTAACTGCTTCTGCCTGCCAGTCTGATCACACCTAACCACTCCCCTACCAGCCTGATCAACACCTAACTGCTCTCCTGCCAGTCCAATTGCCCCTAACTGCCCTCCCCTGCAGGTCTGGTCACCCCTAACTGTCTTCCCCTGAAGGCCTGGTCCCTCCTAACTGTCCTCCCTTGCTGGCCATCTTGTGATGGCCCTCCTGTGTCCACATGGGGGCAGCCATCTTTGCATATTACTCTTTTATTAGATAGGATGATTCTGAAATAGCCCACCCACCTCCTTTTTTGTCATGTGTGTTGTGACTTGGCTTCTCCTTTTGGGTACTATATATATACAGTTCAAAGTTTTGCCCAAAGTTTTGGCCAAAGTTTTGCCTCATCTTTGGATATTGTGTGCAAGATAGTTTATCTCTGCTTGTTTCCCAGCAGCCACAGTTACAGTATGTTACATGAATGTATGTATCACTGCATCCTGAAACCATTATTCCAGGTTGCTATTGCTGTCCTTCAGCTCACCATGCAAGAAGCATGTGGCTATTTGGTCCATAACCTTTAAGCACATGAGGTGTGCCATGGTGAGTTTTCATTGAAGAGCCTGTCTTATCATTGTTGTTGAGTTAGTTAATAACTGGATGATCTTGAATATGTCCCTTATCCTCACTAGGCTTTAGATCTCTTATCTGCTACAAAAGTTGTAATTTTTGCTGTCTGCTTTTCCCCACTTCTAAACATATGGTAGGTCCTACTTCTTTGCCCCTTTATATCAGGTATGGCCAGGTAACTGGTTTTATCCAATGAAACATGAGTAGAAGTGGCATGCAATACTCTGGAGCAAAAACATTAGGTGTCATTGTGCAGATTTGCCATATTTCCTTTTTAACTTGAAAATCATGGCAATATATTTGAAATGGAGCCTCTGTCAGCTTGTATCTCTCACTGATCAGAATGAGCAAAGCCTCCAGCCAACAAGGATGTCATTATTGCTGAGTTAGTTAATAACTGGATGATCTTGAACAGGTTGCTTATCCTCACTAGGCTTTAGACCTCTTTTCTGCTACCAAAGTTGTAATTTTGCCCAAAAGATCCACTCATCTTTGGATATTGTGTGCAAGCTAGCTTATCTCTGCTTGTTCCCCAAGACCACAGTTACTGCATGTTATATGAATGTGTGTATCACTGTTTTGCTCATTCTGATCAGCTCTCACTAGATGAACATTGGGGGTTGTTTGTGATGCACCATAATCTAGTCTTTAATTACTTAATATTAGTACAGCTTTCACAATATTGATTAGGAAACATTTTTACAGAGCATACCCTGTTTTTCTGTAGTTAGGAGAGAAGATGTTCAATGGTGTTGACAAAGGAGTTGATTCTGAGAAAAAGGAAGAAATGCACCTGTAGTGTGGGCCCTGATCATGAAGATATTTTCCCCATCAAATGTTCAGAACACCTCCTTCAACTGCAATACAGCAAAGAAGGGAGCACACAAAATGATGCACTCAGTAGGGCAGAGAAAAAGAGGGTGTATGTGAGCAAAGAGAGAAAATTCACTTTGATAATATATAAAATAGACTGCAAGAATTCTAGCAACCTTACAGGAAAAGGCAATCATCTCCAATCATTCACAAAAGTGATCAAGGCTGTACGCGGAGTAAGATCTTCAGTAGACACTAAGCGTTAGAATCCAGACACACAAATGTGACCCACGGTGCAGAGGGAGTGAAAAAAGACCATTTCAGCAAGCAGAAGTGAACCAAGAGAACAAAAAGAATGGCTATTCAAACAAGACCAAAATCACATTTCAGGAAATGGTTTTCATGTCATAAATTACAAACTTTATCAGAACCCTAATGATTATTAATTATAGATATTATTTATAGCTAGAGTTAACTCCATTACATAATGTAGGATTTCTTTTGCCATCTTTAAAAAGTCATAAATTAAAGAAACACTGTAGTTTCTAAAAATAGTATCAGATATCTACTTTGACGGGATATACATACTTTCCAATGACTAACTAACTCAAGTCATGGTACCCAGAGTAAGAAAACCAGAAAAAGAGTACCAGGTACTTAGTGTGGTGTATATCTATTTCTGTCTGTGTGGTGTATTTCACAAAATAGATGGCCTCTTATGTACTGTTTTAAGTAGAATGAATCTAGATCTTGCTAATGAACTATTCCTGAAGCTAAATATATTAGGAGTCTTACTTCACAGATATAAAGATAAAGATATAGAGATATAGAGATATAGAGATATAGAGATAGATAGATAGATAGATAGATAGATAGATAGATAGATAGATAGATATACATATACATAGATATTTACAATTGCTTTAGTTTGGTCTATTGTCTAATACCATCTTGGTTACTATATTCTGTCTGCTAATCTTGAAGCTCTGTATTGTAAGGTAATTATAAAAAGCAGTGGTATATTATGACACAGAATTGTTTCAGTGAACTTAAGAAATGAATTTGGGATTCTGTTATCTGGAATTTTAAAAATCAAAGGCTATCAGTACTGATTTAGAATATGGTCATTATTCCTTTTTATACATAATAATTGTGACCCCTTACTATATTCACATTCAAATGACTAGAAAATAGCAAGGTTGAAATTTAAAAACATTTTAACAACAAAATCATTTTGTATTCTTATACTACACAACTTCTATTTAATTAAACAAGGGTAATTAAAAGACTTACTGTCTTAATATGACTCTCTCATATTCCTTCTCTTCTTCTTAACCAAATCTAACTGCTTGCAGATTTTTGTGCATGCCCTCTGTTTTTACTCACAGCCTTTCATTCTTGGATTAGTCAACAATAATTTTTTAAAATATTCTTTTTCTCCCAAAAATGGTCCTTGGTGATGATGAGTTTAAGAATCTTGTAGAAAAAAAAAACACTATGAGGTAAAGGTAAAATACAGGCTTTTTTCATTATTTTCCAAATTTGTGTGATTATTAGGAGCATCTACGTATGTTTTTATAAAACCATAAGACCATTGGAGTCTCTCAGAGTTTCAGAGTTCAGAGACTAGATAGAGAAATTCACCAATACTAGTTGAATTTTTAGGATTCCAAACTTTCTTAATCCATAGGAAATGTGTGATAGAGTATAGTGGAGGGTAGGGTGTGAATTTCCACCTTTGAGTGAAACTTTATGAGTTTTACTCCTAACGCATAACTGAATATAAACACCTTTTCTACTTATAAAGGGAACTTTTCAGTGTAGCTTTCCACAGCAAAACAGAAAATTGTAGATATATGTTTTGCGTCTAAATAAATCATGAGAGAGAAAAATAATAACTTTTCAACAGAATTAATGCTATTTCTGCAGAAGCAGTGACTAATAAATTTACAACTCAATGAAACATATACTGTCTAATATCATGTTATTTTTATATGCATGTGTTCCATATGATTTTCTATCAAGGTTCTCAGAACATAGTTTCAGTATTCTCTGAGGTCTTTTTAGTCTTTTAGAAATTTTAAATTATGAAGACACTCTGGAAAATAATTAAGGAATTCCTCAAAGAGCTAAACAGAAAGTTACCATTTAACCCAGCAATTCCACTCCCAAGTATATAAATCAAGAGAATTGAAAACACATGCTTATTTAAAAAAAAAAACTTGTATAGGAATATCATAGCAGCATTATTCATAAGAGCCCGAAAGTGCAAACAATTCAAATGTCCATTAATTACTGAACTGATAAGTAAAATGTGTCATATTAACACAATGAAAAATTATTCAGCCACAAAAAGGAATGGAATATCAACACATGTTACAACATGGATGACTTTAAAAATTTATACTAAGTAGAAGACAGATATGAAAGGCCATGTATTGTAAGATTTCATTTATATGAAATATACAACATACATAAATCCATGCATCCAGAAAGGAGGTTAGTGGTTGCCAGGGGGTTTGAGGTAGGGGAAAATGGAGATAATAGCTAATGGGTCTGGGCTTTATCTTCGGGATGATTAAAACATTCTAAAAGTAGATAGTGCTGATGGTTACACAACTCTGTAAATTTTAAAAGGGTGTATTTTATCTGCAAATTATCTATAAACTAGAGGCCTGGTGCACAAAGTTCATGCATGGGGGCGGGGGATGTCCCTTAGCTCAGCCTGCACCCTCTCCAATATGGGACCCATTGAAGGATGTCCGACTGCCCATTTAGGCCTGATCCCAGTAGGATTGGGCAGTCGGACATCCTTCTCACAATCCAGGACTGCTGGCTCCAAACTGCTCACCTGCCTGCCTCTCTGATTGCCCCTAACTGCTTCTGCCTGCCAGCCTGATCACTGGGTAATCACTACACTGCCAGCCTAATTGGTGTCTAACTGCTCCCTTGCCAGACTGTTTGCCCCCGAATTTCCCTCCTTTGCTGTCCTGGTCACCCCTAAATGCCCTCCCCTGCAGCCTTGATCGCCCTCAACTGCCCTCCCTTGCAGGCCTGGTCCATTCCAACTGCCCTCCCTTGCTGGCCTGATCACCCACAACTGCCCTCCCTTGCAAGGCCTGGAATCTCCCAATGGCCCTCCCCTGCTGGCCATCTTGTGGTGGCCATCTTGTGTCCACATGGGGGCAGGATCTTTGACCACATGGGGGCAGCCCTCTTGTGTGTTGGAGTGATGGTCAATCTGCATAATACTCTTTTATTAGATAGGATAGAGGCCTGGTGCATGGGTAGGGGCCAGTTGGTTTGCCCTGAAGAGTGTCCCAGATCAGGGTGGGGGGTTCCCTTGGGCTGAGGGGCAGCCTGAGCAAGGGGCCTTTGGTGGTTTGCAGACTGGCCACACCCCCAGCAACCCAAGTGGAGGCCCTAGGATCTGGGATTAATTTATGTCTACAATTGAAACTTTGTAGCCTGGAGCAGAGCCAAGTCTTCTGCTCGCTCTGTGACAGCAGCCATTTCTGTTTGAAACTTTGTAGCCTAGAGAGGAAGCCTAGGCTGGCAATAGCAGGTGGAAAGCTTGGCTTCTTCCATTGCTAGGGAAACCCAAGCCTCTGTTCTCTCCAGCTCGGTGGCTGCTGCCTTTTCTGTATCTTTTATAATTGAAACTTTGTAGCATTGAGTGAAGGCCTAGGCCAGCAACAGCAGGTGGAAAGCTTGGCTTCCTCTGTTGCCAGGGAAACCCAAGCCTTCCTCCTGCTCTCAGTGGTGACAGCATCTTGGTTGGGGTATATTTGCATAATCTGCTCCTGATTGGTTGGTGGGCGTGGCTGTGGGCGTGGCTTGTGGGCGTAGGGAAGGTACAGTCAAATTTGCATATTACTCTTTTAGAAGATAGCATATAAAATCTAAACAACTAGAATAATCAGAACAACTGGAATGACCAGTCGCCATGACATGCACTGCAGTCAGCCAACCTCCTGGGCCCCCTCCTCCCAGCTGTCTGGCCCTGATCAGCCCTGATCAAGATGGGCCAGCTGGATCCCACCCATGCATGAATTTGTGCACCGGGTTTCTAGTATCTAAATAAAGTACTACAAAAGTGACTTAATAAATAAATAAAATTCAACTGAATTCCCAAAAAATAAATGCCCAAAGTCATCATCTAAAAGGCAAAGAAGCTACCAAAGAAATATACTTTTCTTATTCTAAGCCCACTTTAATAACTACTTTACTATGGTGTGGCCATCTGTAAGTAGTAAGTTGGAAGATCATCAATGAAATATACTCAATCCCTAAAATTTCTCAATTCGATGATTTAGTGCAGGAAAGCTGTATAGATTTATACTTTATTAATACAGAACAAATTCGATATGAGGAAAAACAAACTCCAGTGAAATTAATGTGAAATCAGAATTAAGAGATAACGCTGAACTCACAGTATGAGAAACATGACTCTAGAACACTAGGCAAGTAGTTCTCAGCTTTTTAAAAAAAATACATTTTCCCCTTCCAGTATGTTGAATTGTCCATTATTGACACATTTCCTCTCTCTCTCTCTAACTTAATCACCAGTATTTTAGTTCTCAACACTCTGTTTATCAGCCTTAAGGAACGAAGTCCTCCATCATCAAAGACAATGTGCCTCATAAAAGTACTCCTGTAATTCCAGAACAATTGATTATATTCAATAATAGGTCAATCAACAAGGCAATATAAACTGAGTTGCCCAATCAGTGTTTTTCAAATGTTAAATTGGTAAGGCATAGATTTCTAAAATCCAACAGAACAGAAACAGAGATAAGAAAGATAGTGATAAGGGGGGGTGAAATACTCAAGTATGCACAGGTCTTTATCAGATATTTATTACCAATTTATTATACTCAGTATATTAAGGAAGCACAAGAAAGCAAACATAAAAATTCATTTAAACCAACCTCCTTATTTTACATACTGGGATGCTACACTGTTAAGAAAACTGATATGATTCACTCACAGTTAGCTGCAGATGTGGGACTTAAACATTGGTTTCTTGGTTCATAGACCAGATGTCCTTTGGCAAGTTTTACTTCCACCTCTTCAGAGCAACTGTAACTTGTTTGGGAAAGTTGCCCCCATCTTTTCCAATAGTGTGAAACCTATAGGAAATTCTACATGAGGAAGTTTATTTTGGTTATTGTTTCCTTTTTATTGAACGTATTGGGGTGACACTGGTTAACAAAATTATGCAGGTTTCAGGTGCACAATTCTACAACACATCACATGTACACTGTACTGTGTGTTCATCAACCCAAATCAAGTCTCCATCTATCATCATTTATCCCCCTGAATCCCTCCTCCACCCGTCCCCAGTAATCACACACTGCTGTTCATGTCCACGAGTTTTTTCTTTTTTCCTCAATCCACTGACCCCACCCAACCCCCTTCCAACATCTGTCAGCCTGCTGTCTATCTACAAGTCTGTCTTTATGTTGCTTATTAGTTCATTTTGTTTATTAGATTCCACATGAGTGAAAGCATATGGTACTTGTCTTTCTCTGACTGGTTTATTTCACTTAGCATAATGCTCTCCAGATCCACCCATACTGTCACAAAGGGTAAAATTTCCTTTTTTTTTTAATTCTCACCCAAGGATATGTTTTTTTTTACTTCAGAGAGAGAGGAAAAGAGAGAGAAAAATATCTATGTGAGAGAGAAACATCCATCAGGTGCCTCTCATACACTCCACCAATGATGCTCAAACCCGAAACAGTTATGCGCTCTGATCTGGAATCAAACCTGCAATGTTTAGGTGTATAGGATGATGCTCCAACAAACGGAGCCACCAAACAAGGGCAATCCCCTTCCATTTTTATAGCCAAGTAGTATTCCATTGTGTAAATGTACCGTAGCTTTTTTTGTATCTGTTCATCTTCTGATGGACACTTGAGCTGCTTCCAAATTCTGGCTATTGTAAATAATGCTGCAATGAACATAGAGGTGCAGGTATTCTTTCAAAAATTTGTGTTTTGGGTTTCTTTAGTTAAATTCCCAGAAGTGGAATCGCTGGGTCATAAGGCAGTTCCTTTTTTGGTGGGGAAAGGGTAAACCATATGAGAAAGTTTAAATTACTTCTCTTCACCCCCTAAATTACTGAGACAATCTTAGTACCATGAGATCTGTTTTCCACATAGTCTCAGCTCATCCTTTTGATTTCATACTAAGAAAACTATGAAGGTAGGCTAATGGTCTCAAAGACCTGACTCATTAGAAGACAGCAAGGGTCACTGGGTAATGATTGTCCTTTATTAGAAACAAATAATTCAACCTTACAGATGACTCAAGAAAAATACAGTTTCTTCACCATTATTCCCTCCATTTCTCTTCTGTTTCTCTCTACTGCCTTTAAATGCCTTTCCATTTCCCACTTGCCTTATTTCCACCTCTGTGCTCAAAAAGTCCAAATATCTAGCAGAAAGGGTAGGACCAAGTCAATGGTGGAAGGCGAAATGTTTTGCTCCCTTCGCTCCCCACAAAGACGCCCACTATTCTCACCACCATCATAACACATTGACAAGTTCACTCACTGCTTGCTTTCCATCAGTCCCACCCTCATTCACCTCAAGCTCTCAGCACATTGTGTATAGATCCAGTCCCCTCATAATCCTTCATGAAATGAAAATCTATCAATGTGGGGGGCAGGATTGACATTCTGATCATCTATTATAAAAGCAGTATTTTGTTCTTTTATTTTAAACAAAGTGCATTTGGGAAAGCAATGTATTTTGTTTATCATGTCAAGTTCTGATGAAAGGATTTGAATTGGACTTCATCCCAAATCTATAACCACCATGTAATGCATAATTTTGCTGTCATAAAGCTGCAAATCTCAACACTTATTTGCCAGAAAACACAGGTCTGAATATGAACGAGGCCCCTCTGAAAGTTATTGCTTAGTGTCCTACCACTCTCCCAGTCTTTCACTGTCAAAGCTCTCAGCATCTGTTATTTACCAAGCAGATTTTGTTTCTCTTTGTTTCTGCTCAGATTCACTTAAAAATCAGCCTTTGAAAGGTCCATAGGCCAATATATTTATTTTAACTGTTGTTCATTGTTTCAAATCTTTTGATATTAAGTGCCATAAAACTGTCCTGGATAAAATACTTTCATAACAAACAAACAAAAAGTGTAGATAGATCTACAATTCCTTTAAAATAGTCATAGTTGTAGACATTAACAGTGACATTTTTATTATTTTTATTTCTATTTTACATATTCTCACTCCTTCGCTTCATGATTAATTGCCTCTGAAGTCTTTGTATTAGGTGCATGAGACATTATTGAAAGAAAAAAACAGATACTTCTTAAATCGAAGAACTACTGAAATTTAAATAACTTCAAAATTCGGCATTTTCTGGGTTAAATTAGTGCACTACTTCAGTATCTGCAATTTAAATAAGTCCTCTGAAAAATTGGCCTCCACAACGGGTGACGTGCTGAACAGATCTCCAAAATAACCTAACAGATTTCTTTCATTGTAGAATTGTTTCCATCTGGTGCAGAGCTATTAAACCTGGAATATGTAAAGGCTCTCCCCTCTCACCCTGTTTGACTTCCAAATGCTGGCAAATAATTTGCATTGTCAATGAACTGAGGATTAAAATTTTGAATTCATCTGTGTAGTTGTAAGATGAGCAATTTAAAGTGATAGATCTTGAGAGCAGATTTTTCTTTTAATTTTTTTGAAATGTTTCTTGTTTGTAGACTATTCTAATACAAGTCTGTTTGCTTGAAAAGAATAAAACTTTTCTCAATTTTTTCCCCAAGCTCAGCTCAGGATGATGAAACATGAATTTATGAAGACTGTTATAGGCCAGTTTTGTGAGTATATGCAGTGTGTGTGTGTGTGTGTGTATGTGTATGTGTGCGTGTGTGTGTGTGTGTGTGTGTGTGTGTGTGTGTATATATATATATATATATATATATATATATATATATATATAGAGAGAGAGAGAGAGAGAGAGAGAGAGAGGTGTATCCATGTAGAACTTTCTAAGATCCTAGGTCACTGACAGTGATTTCTTCATGAGAATTTTAAGGATCCTTCACAATAACAAAATGTCTGACTTTTAAGACTGGCAACATTTTTCATAGCATGTTAATTGGAAAGTTCAGAGTTACTTCTAAGAAACATAATTGCTTCCAGAAATGTTTAAACCACCAGGGAAATGTTTATATGAAGTGAGCAAGAGTCACAGAAGTGAATAAACCAAGTCCACGCACGTTCCAGTGTAGATCCTGGGAGTACATACATGAAGACATATAAAAAAACCATGTGTGGGACACGATCGCTATGTTCCATCTCTTTCTTCTTGTCTTGTCTTGCAACTCCTACCCACCCCTCCTTAGCCTCTCAGTGGGCTTCCAGAGCAAATAGGCCTCAGTTCTCTTCAAATCTTCACATTTCATGCCTGTCCTCCCTTCCCCATTCTTTTCTTTTTGATGTCCCATCTTATTTTTTTCACATTGTCACTTATTTCATTGCTTCCTTTGATCTTTCTCTTAAATTTGATCTGTCTTGATATTCTGAAATATTTTCTAATGCTCTGAAGTACAACTATGCATTTCTGCATTTCATATCCACTTCATGGCTAGTTAAAAATAACAATAATAACTGCATTCCTATACAGCGCATGAAACTGCGCTTACCATCTCTGTTCATCCTGCTCACACTTAACTTGTTAAAAAAAAGTTTTAAGAGAATCACAGGAACTTACACAACTTCGGGAAGAACGTTATGAATGTTTTGCTGATAAGCATATAATCACTTGATTGATTCTAATAAACATTTGAGGTAATCTTCTAAAAGATCTTAATTTAGCTACTTCTCAGCAGGACCCAGCCTCTTGACCCCAAAATCTCCAAACGAAAAGATTTGTTAAAATGAGTGAGAATTGCCAAAACCGGTTTGGCTCAGTGGATAGAGCATTGGACTGCGGACTGAAGGGTTCCAGGTTCGATTCCGGTCAAGGGCATGTACCTTGGCTGCGGGCACGTCCCCAGTGGGGGGGCGTGCAGGAGGCAGCTGATCGATGTTTCTCTCTCATTGATGTTTCTGACTTTCTATCCCTCTCCCTTCCGCTCTGTAAAAAAATCAATAAAATATTTTTTTTTTAAATGAGTGAGAATTTTCCAAGATGCTTTCAAGATGTCATGGAATGAGTTCCTATAGTTCCCCGCCATGCAAAATATTACAGTACAAATTTAGAGCTAATACTGGAACTAAATGAATCTTCTAGGACAGAAGATTCTGGACAGTATCCTCAAAATACTGTGTGTGCTTTGAACTAAAATCTGAGAAACACCCAAGAAACCCATTACAATTGGCAACATATAAGTATAACAGAAAAATCACAATATGTATTTCTGGCTAAAAGTAGCAAACACACACAAAAAAATCCCATGCTAAGAAGCAAGCAGTGTCATTATTTTGCATCTCTTCATCTATCTGGAGGGCAAAATGCAAGGAGAATTCCATTTTATTTGATGAAAAATGGCATTTTCTTTTGTTTCCTTTTTCCTTCCCCTCCCTGTCTGTCCTCCACTCTACTGACTTCCCCTTTAAGTTTTCTCCATTTGTATTACGGTGGCATCAATTCAGAGTAGGGATGGTGTCTGATCTTTTGGGTGGTCTTAGTAAAGCTTTAGTCTCTGGCTAACCTCTCCTTCGACTGGAAAGTAGCCAAGAATTTCCAATATTAGGGAGTCCCTCTGAAAAAGCTAGAGATGCATGTCGGGGTGCATATGCTCTGATTTAACAAGCAAAACTGAACAACAACAGGGCCCTGTCAGCCAAACCAGAAACTATTTCTCCTGAACTTAAAACATATCCTTGTGTGAGTAGGCTATGGTTCTTATTTGGTTTCGGTGTTCATTTATTTCAGTGTATTGTTTGACATCTCCCACCAGCTGCGCCAGGAAACTCTTGGCTGGGCTTCAGCAAATAGCACCACCCCCGCGTTTACTTTTTAATTTGTTCTGATTCCTTGCTCTTTCTGACACGCCACGGTTTCAGAAATAAGTGCGCAAAAGGGGTAGTATTTGCTTTTTGGTAAGTATAGTTTCAGAAACCATACGTAAAGTCTGCTGCCTCCCTGTATCTCCTTTGTAATATGAAATTATATTAGACTTGGATTTGTTTTTGAAAAGCCAGTTGTATTGTTTTAATTAAAAGGAGAAATAAAATATCCTTTTTATTAAAGCAAACTCACAAAGAATGTAGAAGTCATTTCTCCCAATAATGAATTCACAAAAGAGATTTAAGTTCCTGGAATTAGGGTAGAGATTAAAGGGAAAATCATCTGTATAGTGAGCATACATTATCATGAAATTTAAAAGGGCCTATCTTGTTGGTACATGGAAACGCATAATAAAAATATCCACAAAGCTTTAAAAAAAAGACATAATGTCAATGAAAATAGCCAAACTGATGCCAGGGGATAAAGTAGTAAATTTGGCTAGGTGCATTGGTGTCTCTGGACTTTCCCAATGAAAACCTCGCATCAAAGGATGGTCTGAGCACTTCCCTACAAAATCAATCAAAACTAAACTACAATTGATACAACTTTTTAAGAGTTACAATTTTTTACTAGTCTAATCTCTAACTCTTAAAAGCAATTTTATTTCATTTGAAGTTGAGTCAGAAGGGGGTGCGGAAGGAATATTTAAAATGGAGCATTTGTTATACGTCACTCATTTCCTTTCTTAAGTTGCTTTCCCTGGAAGAATGCCAAAACTTTCTGAACTTGATCAGACCGGTCCTGGAAAATGTAAACAACACTACAGAATAGTGATGAGAACATTTTATCCAGGTTAGTTCAAATGGAAAAATTCCACAGAAACGGATGCACAAAGAGAGGGAGCACTTCAAACTCACTCTACCAAGGTCACTCACTGGCAGGACCTACGACATAGCACTTCGCATATCTGTCCCGGAACAAAACAGGGATTGATCGAGCAGGGACTTGAGCCTACAAAAAAATAAATTCAGGTTCCACAGATTAATGTTTTAAAGAACTGCAGGTATTTATTTTCAGCATTCCTCTTATGTTTTTTTTTTTTTTTTTTAGTTCTTTAGTAAGTTAGGGAAGTCCATAAGCCAAACCATATTCAAAATGATAAAGACAAGGGAAGCCCCCAAGTAATCACTCTTCTTTGAATGCACTTCTCTTGCAGAAGAATGTGAGAATGAGGTTTCTCCCTGAACGTGAGAAACTTATTTCAATGGTAATGACTTTTTTGTATTTCCCATTGAGAAAGGGGCAAAAATGTCATCTTCTATCTGAGGTTTTATACGTGTACATTTTAAGGATATTTCTTGATCCTGAGAAGATTTGGAATAATGCTAACAGTTAATAGTTACCAATGTTAACTCTGTTTCAATATGGTAGCTTGAGCACATGCATCTAATCACAATATTTTCTGAAACCCTACAACTATAAAGTAATTTTAAAAAACAATGTATTGAGGTGTGATTGATACAGAAAAAGCTACATATATTTCATGTATACAGTTTTATGAATTTGAAGATAAGGATACACCCACGAAATTATCACCAGTCTCATAAATATATGGGTCACTTCCAAAAGCTTTCTGCCATCCCATTTATTTGTGTGTGTGTGTGTGTGTGTGTGTGTGTGTGTGTGTGTGTGTGTATGAGCACATGCGCGCAATAAGAAGACAACATCAAGGAAATGCAAATAAAAATCACTGCATGATATAACCTCATATTCATTAGAATGGCTATTGTCAAAATAACAAAAGGTAACAAATACTGAAATAAATGTGGAAAAAAGGGATTCTCGTACACTGTTTATGTAAGTTGGTATAGCATTCCTGGAAAACAATATGGAGTTTCCTCAGAAAATTTAAAAATAAAGCCACTAGGTGATCCTTTATCCCACTTCTGTATATATATACATATATATATATATATATATATATATATATATATATATATATATATATCTGAAGGAAATAAAATCACTATCTCAAAAAAATACCTGCTCTTCCATGTTCACTGCAGCATTATTCATAGTAGCCAAACTATGGAAGCAATCTAAGTATCTAACAATGGTTGAATAGATTTTGTAAAATCCTATATAATAAAAGCCTAATAAGCAAATTGTCCTCTGGACTGGAAGTTCCACCAGGAGTTTGACCACGCACTATGATATGTGCTGACTACCAGGGGGCAGCGCGGAACATGATGGGGATTGGCAACGCAGTGCTGGCAGTGAGTGGCAGTGAAGGCGCTGCCAGCCCCATTGGGCCCTGAGGAAAGTGGGACTGTGGCAGGATGCTGAAGCAGGTGAGCGGGTGGTGCCAGGCCTAGGCAGGTGCAAGCGAAGCCTGATCGCCCCATTGATCACCCCACAGTCAGCAACCAGCAGCAGTGGTGGGGGGAGGGGGGGGCCATTGCCTGGCTCCCAGGTGTTGAGGGAGAAAGGTGGAGGCCCAATGACTCAGGCAGAGGGGGTGGTGCAGGGGACCCAGGTGCTGCCCAGGGCCCAGAGGTCAGCTGGGGCCTGCCCTTCCACACCAGACACTTGCGCTTCAATAGCCAGCCAGGCCTAGGGGCCATGCCCATACATAAATTTCATGCACCAGGGTTCTAGTCTGCTATATTTATACAATGAAGTAGTATTCTATCTTAGAACAGAAAGAATGCCTGTCCCCTGACGATATGGATGAATCTGAGGACATTCTGCTAAGTAAAATAAGCCAGACTCATGAACTTTCTTATATGTGGGATTCAAAATAGTCAAATTTTCCGAAACAAGTTTGGCTCAGGGACAGAACACTGGCCTACAGACCAAGGGGTCCCAGGTTTGATTACAGTCAAGGACGTGTACCTTGGCTGCGGGCACATCCCCAGTAGGGGGGTGTGCAGGAGGCAGCTGATCAATGTTTCTCTTCTCATCGATATTTCTGACTTTCTGTCTCTTTCCCTTCCGCTCTGTAAAAAATAAATAAAATATACTTTTTAAAAAATAAAATAAAATAATCAAATTCATAGAAGCAGAGAGTAGAATGGTGGTTACAAGGGACCGGGAATGTGGAGGAAATGGGGATATATTGGTTAAAGTGTGTAACCATTCAGTTATAAAATGAATATGTCTGGAGAACCTAATGTAAATCATGTAGATTATAGTTAATAATGATGTATTATATATTTGAAATTTGCTATAAGTTCTCACACTTGGAAAAGCAAGATAACTATATGAGATTATTGATATATTAAATAGATTAATTATGGTAATCATTTCATAGTGTCTACATATATAAATACATCGTGTTATATACCCTAAATATATGAAAATGTTACAAGTCAGTAATATATCGATAAAGCTGAAAAAAACTACCAGGCATGCAAAATGCAGAAAAATATGACTCATAATGAGACAAGCAATATAGATCAATCAATATAAACTGACCCAGATGTTAGAATTAGCAGAAAAATACATTAAGATAGTATTATAACTATATGCCATATGCCCCCAAAATTAAGTAAAGACATAAAAGAATTTTTAAATAAAATTATTAGAAATAAAAACAAGATGGACTGTCCAAAGTGGAAATTCTCTGGATAAGATTGATGGTGATTAGACTTTACAGAAGAAAGGAATAGTGAACTTAAAGCTATATTAATAGAAACCATCCAAAATAAAACATGGAAAGAAAAGTGAAGTTAACCCAACCCCCCAAAATGAATATAGCATCAGTGAGCCAGACAACTTCAGTCAACCCAATACATGTATACTTAGAATCTTTCATGGAGAGGAGAAAAAGAAGGGGCAGCATAATACAGAAAGAAATAACTTCCAAACATTTCCAAATTTGACTAAAACTATGTTTACCATCCAAAAAGTTCAATGAATCTTAAGCATAAGAAACATAAAGAAAACTAAACCAGCATACATCATAATACAATTTCTCAAACCAAGTTGTAAAGAGAATGTTTTAAAAGGTGGCAAAGGTGGGGGGGAGGTGAGGGGAAGATATCATAAGATAAAAAGACATGAAAATGACAGCCGATTTCCTGTTGAAAGCAATGCAAGAGGGGAGACAGTGGAGCAATATGTCTAAATTACAGAGGGGGAAATAACTATCAACTTAGTATCCTATAACCAAAGAAACATTTTTGAAAACTGAAGGGAAAGTGATGATTTTTTTCAAACATACTAAAGCTACATAAATTTATTATTAACATACTAATAAAAAATAAATTTAAAAAGTCCCCAATATTTGAAAAGTAAAAAATTTGTTTTAAAATTAAAAAAAAATTTGTTAATCCTTATCTGAGGATATTTTTCTATTGATTTTTAGAGAGAGTGGAGGGAGAGGGAGAGACAGAGAGAGAAACATTGATGTGAGAAAGATACATTGATCGATTGCCTCCTGCACATGCTCTGACCAGGGCTGGGGATCAAGCCTACAATTGAGGTATGTGCCGTTGACTAGAACTGAACCCAGGACCCTTCAGTCCTAGGGCTGATTTTATCCACTGATATGAACTCACTAGGGCTAAAAAAAACAATTAATTAATTAAAACCTTTTAAAAATCAACGAAACCAAACATAGATCCTTTGAGAATATTAATAAAATTTACATTCTTCAAGCCAGACTGACCAAAAAAAGAGAATTTAAATGGGAGAAGACACCAATTACCAATATCAGAAGTGAGAGGGGTAACATCACGATAGAGTACATGAATATTTAAAACATAATAAGAAAACATTGTGAACATATTATGGGAATAAATCCACAGCTTAGATGAAATGGACAGATTCAATCAGAGATATAATTACTAACACCCGCTCAAGAAGAAAGAGAAATTTTATCTATTAAGACATGGTTTGCATTTTTCTGCACATTTTATACATTTCACATTTTATTAAACCTACTAGCCTTCTTAGTCTAGTAATCATGTTTGCTGATATTTCTCACCCATTTTATTTGTGTAAACTCAACCTGGTGAGCTTCTTCTGTAATGGGCAGCAGTCCTGACAAAGATATGGTGAACTATAAAGTCATAGCAGCATTCTCTAAGAAGGTCTTTTTTTTTGTAATACAAATGAGCTTTTTGTGATATTGGCAAGGATAACTATAAAATGTTCTTCAAATTCTATACATTATACGAGAAGAGATTCAAGCAAAGAGACTTGGTTATATTTGTCTTCCATTCTTGCTATCTGTGAAGGTGGTATTTCTCTTTTTTATATAGAAACAAAAATAAAATAGAAAAAAATCTCATATGCTACTGATATGCTTTCAGCACCAAAGTATGCAATTTGAACATTCACCTTCAGCAATTTCAGTGTTGTTTTATTTAAATTAACTAGGGAACTACTGTTTTTTATAGCTGCAGGAGTTAAATGGAGTGAAATTTCTACAGTGATTAAAGATGTTGCTAATATTCTGGTAGAAATTTCGAATATATATCTTTCGCTTTTCCCCTCACCCTTCTTCCCTTTCAAGCATCAAAATATCTGGGGAAATTAAGTCAATTATGAAGTGTTCTCTTAGACCCTTAGTTTAATTTTTTCAAGCTTTACACTATTAGAAAGTTGTATTAGTCATTATTAAAAGGCTAAACAATCAGAGGAACAAAAAAAAACCTAAGATCATATATTTCTGAATTTGAAAGTATTGTGATAACTCCTAATAAGATAGACTTTAATGATTTTTAAAGGAAACTATTAAAAATATTTCTGTTTTTTTCTATTTTTAGAAGAATACATTTCTCAGTTTCTTCTTCCCATGTCTACACAAGGCAACTGAAAATTTCCTCTTACTTTAATCTATGGAAATGATTTCTTTATTCAGTGATATACTGTTCTTTTTTCACCCTAAATGGTCTAGCACTAATTGTATGTACTGCAATTCAATTATAAAGCTGAAGTTAGTGTCAGACCCCACTGTTCAAGGGCTCAGTCTTCCATAAGACTGTTCTCACTGTAGAGGCTATTGCAAGTCTCAAACCATCCCCACACCACCTACACTTCTTACCAACTAGCTACAAATCCAGAAGTTCCCTGTGACCCCCTTTAGGTTCAATAATTCACTAGAACCACTTATGGGACTCAGGAAAGAGCTATACTTATGAGTACAGTTTTATTAGTATAGAGGATACACATATGAGGACCAGATAAGTGAAAAGACTTATGGAGCAAGGTCTAGAAGGAAATGCAGAGCTTCCATGCCATCTCTCATGGAGACAGGGCATGCCACCTTCCTGGCATAGGGATGTGTTTACCAACCAGGAAATTCTACTGTGCTTCTGTGTTCAGAGTTTTCTCTACATGGGCATGATTGGTTAAATATTGATCACATGATTGAAACCAACCTCCAGCCCTCCTCTCTCCTCTGAGGTTAGGCTGGCTCAAAGTTACAACCTTATAATCACGTTTTTCGTCTTTTGTAACCCTCGAATTATTCTATCCACTTGTTCTAGGTTTGATGCTCACTACATTTGTTCAACTTCTACTTGTGACTCACCAAATAGGTTGGTCATTTCATCATCACATTCTTGCCTCCATCTTTCAGCCAACCCATATCTGCATTTCTTCCAGATTATATTTCCAATTTCTCCTGCCCACTGATTTTCTCCCATTTAATTAATTAAATAATGTCCTTGGGTTGACAAATTAATGCTTTGAGAGAACAAGCTGCCTACAACCAAACATCTTAATAAGGCAAGTAAGATTATGTATATAACATGACTTTACTATTGCAGGAAATTCTTCCCCAGTAAGATAAAGCTGCTGAAATCCTGCAAAATCCATTTGCCCAAATAACCAACTATTCAACAAGACTTCTATCAAAACAATTGATTGCTCATCAGAGTAAAGAGCTCCTCCTGTATACAACACATACTAATAAGGGCAAATTAGTTGCTTATTAAATGACTGTTTAGTTATCAAAACTTAATTCAAATTAATGCTATGTTCACTAATCCTAAATATCATGAGGATTGTTCAAGCCCAATGATTCCTCTAAAACTAGACCCCAAATTCTTATAAATATCCTCGATCTCTCCTTTCCCAAGATATTACTAAGATCTGACAAAAAAAAGTAGACTCCCTTACTTGACAATAATAAACTGCTTTTCTTAATCAACATATGATTCCAGTGGCTGGCTGTCAATAATAGTCATTAAGATTCTTCTTCCTGTAAGATTCCAATACAGAGAGGGAACCAAGATGGCGGCATAGGTAAAACACCTATCTTACCGTCATACTCAGCAATTTTAAAACTACAACTTAACGAAAGAACGAACACCTTCCAGAATCACAGGAAAGCTGGCCGAGTGAAAATTCCACAAATAAAAGTGAAGATAAGACGCGGTGACTCGGAGGAGCGGCTGAGGACAGCGTTGAAGATTCGCATGGAAAGAGGTTTGGAGGGCGTGCAAGTGAAGAGGGCGGGCGGCTGAAAACTGGCCAGTTTTCTCGAACGGGGAGACAAAGACGTCCCACTGGACTGATTCTCCAGCTCTGGGCGAAGTCCAGGGAACCCACTATCACATGGGGTAAAAACTGGACAGTGGGAGGGCACGCCGAAGCTCGGGTGCTGCAGGAGTCTGCCAGCTTGTGGAGAAGGGAGCTTGCATGTGAACTTGGGAGCAGCACAGCTGCGTGACCGCGCAGAGAGCACTCTTCGACTTGCTATCTCATTCGGGAAACCGTCAGACTGCTTTGTTTTATGACCCTGGGTGAGATGTTGGGTGTGCAGACTCATTTGGGGAGAGTCTGAATTCCCCAGCAGCCGGTGGAGCTTGGCAGCAGTTCTCTCTCAGAGGTGCTGGCTGCCATTGCCCCCGGAACAGAGTCCTTGGAGCCACATAGGGAAGAGCTGAGGCTGTCTGCTTGGCCCAGAGACTCTGCCCATCCAACCTGAGCACAGCTGAACTTCACAGACAATTGGCCTGGAGGTCAACCCCTCCAAGTGCTAACGATGATTAAACTGAGCTTAACTTCAGCAAGACTGTACAACCCATATCTACCTCAGGTAACTGGGGAGGCTGAGCCACTGTCCCTAGTAGGACATCTACCACACAAAGCTAATTGACCAATTCAGGGAAGCAGCCACCATGGAGAGACATGGAAAGAAATCAGATGTGAAAGAAATGGAGGAAAAAAAACGACTGGTCATGGAATTCGAAACCACAGTTATAGGGCTTCTCAAGAGGCTCCTACAAAAGGTCGAGACCTATAAGGAAATAAACAAGACCGACAAGGAAATGAATGAGTCCTACAAAGAAATGAATGAGATCCTCAAGGATATGAACGAGACCTGCAAGAAAATGATCAAGACCAACGTGGAAATGAATGAGTCCTGCAAGGAAATGAAGGAGACCCTCAAGGATATAAAGAAGACTCTCAAGGATAAAAAAGGACCAACCAGAAATTAAGCATACACTGACTGAAATGAAAAATATTATACAAAGATCTAAAAGTGCTCTGAAGCACCCCAAGAACCAAGTTCAAGATTTGAAATACAAAGAGGTGAAATCCACTCAGCTGAAAAAGCAAGAAACCAAAAGAATCCAAAAAATTGAAGATAGTTTAAGGGGCCTCTGGGACAACCTCAACCATACCAACATCCGAATTATAGGGTGCCAGAAAAAGAGAGAGAGCAAGACAATGAAAACCTATTTGAAGAAATAGTGACTGAAAACTTCCCACACCTGGGGAAAGAAATTGACTTAGGAGTCCAAGAAGTGCACCGAACCCCAATATATAGGAACCCTAGGAGGACCACACCAAGACACATCATAATTAAAATGCCAAGAGCAAAAGACAAAGAGAGAATGTTAAAAGCAGCAAGAGAAAAACAGATGGTTATCTATAAAGGAGCACCCATACGATTGTCAGCGGATTTCTCAACAGAAACCATGCAGGCCAGACGGGAGTGGCAAGAAATATTCAAAGTGATGAATTGCAAGAATCTACAGCCAAGATTACTCTATCCAGCAAAGCTATCATGTAGAATTGAAGGTCAGATAAAGTGCTTCGCAGATAAGAAAAAGCTAAAGGAGTTCATCACCACCAAACCAATATTATATGAAATGCTGAAAGATATTCTTTAAGAAGAGGAAGAAGAAAAAGATAAAAGTATAAATTAGGAACAACAAATACACATCTATCAACAAATGAATCTAAAAATCAAGTGAATTAATAAGCTGATGAACAGGATAGACTGGTCAATGTAACGGAATCATGGACATGGAGAGGGAGTGGACTGACAACTCTTGGGGAGAAAGGGGTTGTGGGAAGTGCAGCAAGAGACTGGACAAAAATCATGCAACTATGGGAGAGGACAGTGGAGGGGGGTGAGGGCGGAGGGTGGGATGGGTACCAGGTGGAGGGGAACTATAGGGTGAAAAAAATGGAATAATGTAATTAATAAACTGAACAATAAAGATAAAAAAAGAAAAATGGCCTTACAGTGTAAAAAAAAAATATTCCAATACAAATCACACTTCACATCTAACCAGGTTTACCTAGTCTCACAGAAATGATTCTGATATGGGAAGTTGATGATATTCTGGCTACTGCTATTTCTGTGAGTAATAAACTTTGACTCTGACCCAAGAGTTCTGTATCTTCTTACAAAACCCACAAAATTGTGACCAGCCAACTTCTTACAATGTAAGCAGGGTAAAATCTTAGAATCTTCACAGTTCTTGCCGACCTATTAAATTAGAAAACAGAAATAAAGGACTTCTAGATAACAACATGAGAATGATGATACTCTTAGGTGGCTCTCTTATATGAAAGAACAAAATAGAAAATTGAATTGATAAAAATCCATTATGCATAACTTCTAGTGGATTTAGATATTTGACTTTGAGTAGTCCACGGCATGTCAAAGAAAAAGTCAGTGACATGATTCAGACTTTTTTAAATAAAAGAGATATAAACAACCCATCTGGGAATGAAATAGATAAGAGAATCAACATCTCCTCCCCCTTTGTCTGTGAATGACATAGTTGAGCAGAAATCAAGATAGTAACAAGCAGAGTGATTTAATGAATCAAAATAATTCTCTGGTTTTGGCTCAAAATCATTGTATGTTAAATCCAACAAAATATTCATTTTCCATACAGCTGTAAATTCTCAATGTATGCAAAATTAATGTACATTATGGATTCAGAAATAAAGTTCTCAATCTCTACTAAGTTCAGCTCAGCTAAAGCTACACTAGATTTTAACTGTAAAAAAAACTCACAAAATTTCATCCAGTTTCATATGACACAAATTTTCCACTGCTTAAATCAGCCTTGCAAAACTCTTGCAACTTAAAACTCCAGATGGGTAGCATGATCACTGCACAGAATATTCCCATTATTTTAATATTGTGGAGTAAATCTAGGGCTAAATCCAAATGAGTCTAAATACTGCTGCAGGCTCAGGATAGCAGGATGATGGCTGGTGGATGACCCGCTGACAGTGAGTGAAGTGGGCATTCAGAGGCCGAGCAGGGTATTGAAAACCTGGGAGTATCATACCCTTTTCATACCTCACTGAAGTATCTATTCACTGTGTGGGACTCAGTAGCAGGGAATGCAGGAGCACAGAAACAGACACTGACAATAACTGGAAGTCAGGCAGGCTTCAATCGTTGCTAGATATTGTTCCATGTTAAGCAATCAGCATCCTATGAGGGTAGGTAGGAAAAATTGGCTTCAGGCAGAGACTCAAAATATATATAAGCAGGTTCCCAGTCAATAGATCCAACAGCAATTTAGGTAAGGCCTTCACTGTAGAGGTAGCTAAGGGAATAATTGAATTATCTCCAACAAGATATTTATATTAAAGACTAGAGGCCTGACACACGAAATTCATGCAAGGACCTCAGCCCTCGAAACCCGAGCTTTGTCCGGAAGGTTGTCTGGAAGGATGTCTAGAAGGTCATTCGGCTGTCTGGTCTAATTAGCATATTACCCTTTTATTATTATAGATTCTTTTTTTTAAAAGCCTAGGTCACTTATGTCAGGAAGGTTCTATTCTAATAGACAGTGTTGGGTGCCTCCCAGATCTGACTCTCACCACCTTCTTATTCCCAAAGCTCCTGGCAGGGCTAATTGCTGACAGCTTGCAGGAACTGCCTTGGCCAAAGGAAGCCACTTAGCCCTGCATCATGCCCCTTTCGTGGGGGCAGCGTGCAGCCAATAAATGTGGCAGCGGTATAAAGACCCAGCCCCTTGACTCAATTAGAAATCCTCTGAAGGATTACCATGCCAGATCTCCCCAGAAGGGAACTGAGACTACTGTTGCAACTGCATCCCAACACAACTTCTTCTCCTAATCCTGTTTCCTTCACACCTCTGTAATGTTTTGATAGCACTCCTGTGGTTTATCAAGTCACCCTGTGAAGAGTTTTACTGCAGCATATTCATACATTTTTTCCTTCCTTTTATCCTTCCCACCTTCCTTTCTTCCAATTGGACAAAGTCACAATGGATTGGAGGCAGCTGCATATGCCATATAGGAAAATATCAGTAGTTAGGTAAGTCCTTCTTCCTTCTTGCAACAATATGCACTTTAATAACTTACGGTTTTATTCTGAAGAAAAAAATAATATACATTCTATTTAGTTTTGGGCATTGATAATATTTTTATGTATAATTGACATGGACTATGGCAGTTGGACTCAGAATTTAAGTTTCAAAAGTTGATGTTAGTCTAAGAGTATCAACCTAATTCCTAAGGAAAATTTGAATTTTCTATTAAAATGTAACATCTTCGTGTTACATTGAGGTATACTGAAGCCTTGTAAGACTTCAAATTCACTAAACTTTCGTAAGTGATTTTTAAAGAGTAAAAATTAGATAATTGCAACAAACTATTGTTTTTAGATATATTTATAGAAGAGATAGAGGGTAGATAAATACATAGATATAATACATTAATGAGGGGGGGAAATGGTTGATTCAGATGGTAAAAGCAACTATGCAAATTCAGACTCCTAGATAAAAGATGAATCCTTTATAAAATATGATAAAGCCATTTTTGTTTTTAAAAAATGGGTGCTAATAGCACAAAGAAAGATTTATAAATGAAATAAGCACAGCTAAAATTATTTTGACACCTCTGACCATAACTCTTGTTATTGTAAAAGCAATGTAATTGAACACAACTTTGATACAAATTTCACAGCTTGCCATTCATCTTTCAAAATAAATTAGTTAATGACTATTTACAGGGGAACGTGATAAAAGAAAGCAATCTTTTATCACTGAGCTATAACTCATGTTTATTATACACTGTCCATATACACAAAACAATGTGTGTGGTAAAATGTCTGATGGACTATATCAATGTAGGTAACGTATTAGGTTTTTTAAAATGTCACTTAAACCTCATGCCATTCACTAAAGACAGTTTTACCTAGATATCTCAATAATCACTTTTGCAGTGATTAAATTAACATCAATACAGCATATTGCAAAATTAACAATTTAATTCAACTAATATTTTAAAAAAATAATTGTCAACTAGGCGTGTTTAGAAATTCGATCAATCATTTTTTAGTGATTTTGCTGACATTTCTGACCCTTATTGGTCAGTCCAAGTATTTGTTATCAATAGTGGACCCAAATGTGTAAGGGAAGTGCTATTTGCTCTAAAGATAATTAGCAAAATATGTAACCAATTATGGATACAAATATAAGTCTGTATGTGTATGAATATATCCTGAATATACCAACATAGTACACACGTTTGCCTTTTAATCACTTTTTATTGGAGAGAAAATTTAATGTGGTTTCTAGCACACAACTGGAGTTCAGAGGAATTTCTTGGTTGTGGTTGCTGCTGCTGTTGTTAAATGTGTTTTAATCCATTCCTGTCATAATTCATTTTAATGCTCAGAATGAAAGCTCATTCAAGCTGGCCCCTGTGACCTTGTGACAAATCCACATTAGCATTTAACACTCTTTGCTGTGCTTCTTTTTGGAAAATAAATACCCCCTTTTCTCTTAGGCAAAGGATAGTATACTTTAAAAAAAAAAGAGGCATGTTTTAAGCACAGCAGAATAATAAGAGAAGTAAACCTGTGTTAAAACCCTGCTGGGTGACTATTTGCTGTATGTTCTTAAACAAGCTGTTCAACTGTCTGAACATCTATTGTCACCTCTGTACAATGGAAAAATTAACATCTACCGTGAAGAGCTGTGAAAACTTGGGAGATTGTGTAGAACATGTCGGAGACAATACCAGGTGTCTAGTATGCACTCTCTATATATTGATTTCCTTCCTGCCCAGCCCCAGTCCTGTTATGAGCACACTACAACCCCAATGTTATGACACACTGTCATGTCAGGAACAGCTGGGCAATGTGTCACAAGTAGTTCAACCTAATAATCATTAAAACACCATTTACACACATTTTCTTTTAAAATGTACAGGTATTCCAAGGTTATCCCCCCCTCATGTCTGGTATTTTCTCAGTAAGCATCTTTGCAGTAAGTATATTTGCTGTAAACATCTCCATAAGGCAATTTTGCCATGAAAGTTAAAATAACTTTAAAGTTAAAATAACCAGTTAAAATAACTGGTTGACATTTGGTTTACATTTGGCAGGCTTAATGTATTTAAGTGAGTTGTCAGTTTGGTTTTATATTTCCATTGATGAAATTCTCACAATACTCCCATTCTTATACTATATAAATCTTATCCCTCAAAATGGTCTATACAGTGCTGAGTAGACATGGTGGTCTTAAAATAGTGGATGATAACAACTATGCATAAAGCCAGATTTTAAAGCTATGTGGAAAGCCAGATTGTGTACTGTACTAGAAAATGACAACATACCAGTTTGCAAATCCTTTGGTGGGCACAGTCATCCCTCCCACCACTCAGAACCAAAAATCTGCCAAGCTATGGCAAATATAAAGAGGTGACTGCTAATTCATAGTCTTTAAGAGCATCCTATCTAATAAAAGTAATATGCAAATTAATGGTATGTCTGCTACACCTACAAGCCATGTCCACCAGCCAATCAGGAGCAAGTATGCAAATTAACCCAACCAAGATGGCTGTGGCCACGGAGCAAACAGGAGGCTTGGGTTTCTTCAGCAATAGAGGAAGCCAAGCTTCCTGTACACCCTGGCCAGCCCAGGCCTCCACTCAAGACTACGAAGTTTCAATTATAGAGGATAAATAAGTCCCAGATACTAGGACCTCCACTTGGGTCACTGGGGACATGGAAAGCTTGCAAACCACCACAGGCCCCTCGTCTGGGCCACCCTATGCCCCAAGGGAACCCCCTCCCTGATCCAGGACACCCTTGAGGGCAAATCAGCTGGCCCCATCTGTGTACCAGGCCTCTCCTATCTAATATAATAGTAATATACAAATTGACCATCACTCCAACACACAAGATGGCTTCCCCTATGTGTTCAAAGATCCTGCCCCCATGTGGACACAAGATGGTCACTACATGATGGCCAGCAGGGGAGGGAAGTTGGGAGGGACCAGGCCTGCAAGGGAGGGCAGTTGGGAGCAATCAGGCTGGCAAGGGAGCAGCTAGGCATCATTCAGGCTGTCAGTGCAGTGGTTAAGAGGTCATCAGGCTGGCAGGCAGAAGCGGTTAGGGACAATCAGGAAGGCAGGCTGGCGAACAGTTGGGAGCCAGTAGTCCTGGATTGTGAGAGGGCAGTTGGACATCCCTCGAGGGGTTCCATATTGGAGAGGGTGCTGGCTGAGCTGAAGGACCTACACCCCCATGCATGAATATCATGCACCAGGACTCTAGTTAATTATGAATTCTTTAGTTGGAATCTGATACTTCTCTTAATGAAGGAAGAAATTGGAGAAAAAAATAAAAAGTGTGATGCCAAGGAGACAAATGAACAAACAAAAAATAGATAATGCTATGAACAAAAGACAGTGTATTTTAATTTTCACAATAAAGTCTTTTTAGTTTTACTCATTATGTTTTATTATGTTCTTTTTATCTTCTTTTGTTTTTCATCATTTTATCTTTTACAGAAAAACTGCCTTATGGCCAATTAGTTATATGGCAAAGATTCTTGCAGCAAAGATGTTTATGGAAAAATTTTTTGCAAGAAGTACATATCTATCACTAATTACTTTAAATGTAAATGGACTAAATGCTTCAATCAACAGACATGAAGTGGCTGATCAAAGACACACAGACTGAAAGTGAAGAGATGGAAAAAGATATTTCCTGCAAACAGAAACAAAACAGCAGGGTAGCTATACTTATATACATAATAGACTTTAAAACTAAGAATGTAAAAAGAGACAAATAAAGGCATTACATAATGACAAAAGTGTTCATCCAAGCAAACGTAACAGTCATAAATATTTACACATCTATCACAGGAGCACCTAAATATATTACACAAGTATTAACAGGCATAAAGAGAGAAATTGATAGTCATACAATAACAGTAAGGAACTTTAATATCCCACTTACATCAATAGATAGATCATCCAGACAAAAAAATCAATAAGGAAACATTGGCCTTAAATGACACATTAGACCAGATGGACTTAATAGATATTTCTAGAACATTCCATCCAAAAGTTGCAGAAAACACTCTTTTCGAGTGCACATGGGTCATTCTCCAGCAGAGATCACATGTTACACCACAAATCTCAATAAATTCAAGAAGAGCTAAGTCAGATCAAGCATCTTTTCCAACCACAAAGGTATGAAACTAGAAAACAATTACAAGAAGAACACTGGAAAACAAAACCACCTAAAGAGTTCTTCAGGGCAAAAAATCTCAAATGAAAATGGGTTGTATTTCTGTCAAAGCAAAGGATAGAAAGAAAGAAAAACAGGATGGAAGAAAGGAAGGGAGAAAGAAGAAAATAAAGAAACAAGAATTGTTTGAGGACTCATCATTTGAATGATTGGCTAACAAAAGATATTTTGGAGCATAGAGGCATAATACAGGGACAAAATACAGAAAAATAAGAAATTTGTTTTTTACTTGAAGAAAAATCTAAAAATATATTATATATTTAGAGTTTATCATATACATTTGACCCTTGAACAATATGGTTTGAACCGTGTAGCTCCATTTATATGAGGATTTTTTAAATACCTGTACTGTTTTATCTACAGTTTGGAGTCTGCAGATATATGCATTAACCTACATCACTTTTTTATCTTTAAATGTATTTTTATTGATTTTAGAGAGGAAGGAAGAGAGAGAGAAGGAAAAATAACATCAAGGATGACAAAATAATTGATCAGCTGCCTCCTGCATGCCCCCAACGGGGGATCTAGCTCCACAACCCAGGCATGTGCCCTGACTGGGAATCGAACAGTGACCTCCTGACTCATAGGTAGATGCTAAACACTAAGCCACGCCTGCCAGGCAGATCTACAGCATTTTATACAAGAAATTTGAGCATTCATGGATTTTGGTATCCACAGTGGTCCTGGAACCAATCCTCTGTGGATACCAAAGCATAGCAAAGTTTTGGGGGAGTCAAAAATTACAAGCAGATTTTCAACTGCACGGGGGTTGGGGAATCGGTCATGCACACTGCATGAGTTCCATATAATAAATAAAAGTTTGAATACATAAAAAAACATAATAGCAAGCACTGTGCTAGACACTTGCTTCATAATAAGCCAGAAGGCAAGGACTGTTATTTTCACTTTACAGGTGAGGAAAACAAAGCTTAACCTTATCAACTTAAGTACTGCTTATAAATTTGTTCCTTCTGAAATCTACTTGATTCCACAGTCCATTCATTCTCTGTTGCTCCCAATGGCCTCTCTCAGGAATGCTCACAGTGTTCAGGGGATCAGTTGTAACAGCACAGAAACTTAATTTGTTTAATATATCCGTTTACCTTTCTTTTCTTTTGATTCAAACTGACCTCATCCAGCACCCTGACTGATCTGCCTCCTTCTCCCTTGCATGCCCTCGCCCTTAACCATTGAGCCCTCAGGACAATAATTTCAGGAACAAAGTCTCAGGTCTGTTGACCACAGAGACAGAATTTTGGTCAAACTAGGAATAACATCTAGGCTTCAGTTGTATGTTAGTGTCAGACCCAGAACAGTGAGGAAACTAGACAAGTCGACTAGACAAGTTCAGGAGGTCTGAACTTAGGACTAGATGCACTGATCAACGACCCCCTACCCTAGCACCAACCAATCAGTAGAGATCACAACCCTGACAGCAACCATAAAACTCCCTCAATCCCCGTGATTAATCATTTCCCCTTATATAACCCATCTCCTGGAAGCTATTGGGGACACAGGTCTTTAAGCATGAGCTCACCCGTGTCCAGGCCTGGGCCACTCCCTAAAAATAAACCCTTACATTCTTTGCCGAAAATTTCTCTTCATGTCTTATTGGGCTTGGATGCACGCAGGCAAATGGACCCCTTTATTTTGGTAACATGAATATCCAGTATACACACAGAAACAAAACTCCTCCCAACTCAACACTGAACTGACTTTGTCAGGAATAACAAAGTACTAACTCTATAGAATACACACACACACACACACACACACACACACACACACACACACAAAGGTGTACACCAGTATATTAAAAAGTGAGTTTTATTCCTTAGACTCGACTCATTCCTCATGAATAGCTACATCATTTCTTATTGTTCTTTTCAGAAATTTCCAGGCTTATATATTCTTCTACATCTTTTAAAGACAAAATTGAGAAATACATGTGACATTTTATTCTGTAGCTTGTGTGTTTTTGTTTGTTTCTTTGTTTCTCTTGTTTTCCTAACAAATACAATATTTTTTCTCACTTCATTCCGATCTGCCTCATTCATTTCTTTTAAGCCTCACCTGAGGAAATATTTTTACTTATGATTTTAGAGAGAAAGGAAGGGAGAGAGAAACATTGATGTGAAACAGAAACATCCATCAGCTGCCTGCCATGTGGACCCCAACCAGGGCTCGAACCTTCAACCTAGGTATGTGCCTGCACACCCCACACTGGGAGTTGAGCCCACAACCCAGCAGCCTATTTCCACGCAGGCTGTTTTGGTATAGAGGACGAATCTCCAACTAACTGAGTCACCTGAGGCTAGGGTAACCTCATTCATTTTAATGAGTGGTTTAGCTTACCAGCTTATTTCTTGTCCATGCATTAATACATCTAACTAGTTTTTTATATTCAGATAAACCTGAAGGCAACTTTTCCACAGTTTCAATTTCTTTTCTGATTCTTCTCCACCTTGGAGGCTGATACCTAAATCCTACCTTGGCATCTGCTATCTAGCACTCCTGTGTTGATCAGCAACTGCTATGCAAAAGAAAAAAATCTCTAGGGAGTATCCTGCTTCCTTTTCTCTGTAGAGCTTTAAGAACAATGAGTAAGCAAGTGTCTTGTGATCTAGATGTTGTGCTTATCGAAATCAGACTCCTTACAGATTAATTTCCAACCCAATCATCTATTGTTAACCAAAAAAAAAAAGTTTAATCTGTGATAAAGAACAATAAACATTTATTTGAGCAAATGGGTTGCAATCTGCAGTTCCAGATTCAGGTAGTAGCCTAAATTGTGCTCTAGAGAACAAAGAAAGGCTGGGTTTCATAAAGGCAAAACCCACATGTGTCCTTTTCTTTTACACCCTCCATGTAAATGAAGGTCTCTGGGTAGGTTAGCAGGGACTAGTTAGTACCAGTATGCAAATGAAGGAGGCAAAATCTACAAGTACCAGTTTCATTTAGTTCCTTTATGTAAATGAAGGATGCTGCTGATGAAACAGATTGGCTTCTTTCAAAATGAAGAATCTAGATGGTCTGGGTGTTGTGTTTTGTTGTTGTTGTTTTCAGTGTGTGTGTGTGTGTGTATGTGTGTGTGTGTGTGTTTTGTTTTGTTTTTTTTCCTTTGGTAAGAGGGAAGTAGAGTCTAAGTTGTGGTTTCATAGCTGGTTTTAAAAGTTCAAAAGCTCATGAATGGGTCAGGCATAAGGCAAACTTCTTTTCTGCATCCTGGCTCCATTTTAGTTCCCTTGATGTAAATGACTCTATGTTGGAACTTTCTATTCACTATACAATGTTGCAACAAAAAACCTAGCGAAGAGACTAAAACTTACCAAAGTTGAAAGAAAGCAGTCATGTTTCATTATTCTTCTTAAAATTTCATTTAGCTTTATTTGGAAGCCCCTACCAGCCTAAAAATTCATACATTGTTTTTTTTTACTGACTCCCTACCATTTATGCACATTTTACTGGATAGGAAGTGACCTTTGTATTGAATCGATTCTCAACAATATCTCCCTTTTTCTTTAAATATTAATTATTGACTTCAGAGATGCAGGGAGAGGGAGAGAGAGCTAGAAACATCAATGATGAGAGAGAATTATTGATCGGCTGCCTGCTGCACACCCTACACTGGGGGTTGAGCTCACAACCCAGGCATGTGCCTTGACCAGGAGTAGAACTGTGACCTCCTATTTCCTGTGACACTCAACTACTAAGTCATGGCAGCCGGACCTCTCTTTTTTTACTTATATTTTTTTTGGAGCACTAATCAGATATCACGTGAACCTGCCTTCTAGTAGCACTGGGGCACAATTAATCATTATTGTGACCCTATTATGTAATCTTTGCAAATACCTTTCAGTTGGTTTTATTTATAACAGATGGGATCCATACCATTTCATAAACTATTCAATTAAAACTTCTTCAATAATGTGAATGCAGTGGGAGGACAACCTGGTAAAATGCTCAATAAGTTTTTGCTAATATCACAAGAAGAAGAAGAAAGAATTAAAATTATTGTTTGGGTCAGGATAGCCTATAACTTCTTTTTCAATAATCATGTTGTCATTGGGAAGATCAGAATCTGATAAATATCTGTTCACATAGTTTAATAGTTACAAGAACAAAAAGGGGGAAGGGAGGAAAGTAGGCATTTTGTGTGTACATGTGCATTGAAACTCCAAAAGGATACAAAGAATGCATCCCTTCATTTTTTTTACCACTCAGCCCACTAGTTGGCATTTCCTGGTATTCCAGAAAGGTGAGTATTTAACCTTAATTATGTAGTTATAAAACAGCAATTCATTTTTTTAATCCTACAATAATATAACCTATAGTGAACTATCCCCACCATTATGAGAAATGTTTTTTTGAAATTCTAGCAACCTTAATGAAAATAACCAATGTTTCTAAACACATAAATGTCTTAGGAAAAAACATCACTATTTCACCTGTCATCAAAAACTGACAGGAAAAAAAAACTGACAGTATTCAAAAATTGTTTCCTGTTTACATTTCCCAATCTTCTCTTTCCCATTCCTAAATCCATAAATTTATTTATTGAGATTAGCTAGCAAAAGATTAGCTCTTCTGTTGAACATTGACTCCTCAAGTGTCACCCACCTCCTGTCATAAGTTCCCCACACTTCATTGTATTAATCCCATAGCTCTGTTATTAGGCATTTAGTTTTCTGCCTGTTTTACTAGATCCAGAGAACCTGAAGGTGAGAGACAAATTATTTGTATCAGCATTAGTGTTAGTATTTGTAGAGGCACAGCATGCTAAGTAAACACCTGAAATTCTGTAATGGCCAATAAATGCCCACTAAATAAATAAATGAGCGAGGGTGTCAATAGAGCTCCCACGCTATTAATGTTTTTGTCAATGATTTAACTCAGGGACTGAATAAGACCTGTAGAACATTTTTAAATTGATTTTTGCCAGAGAAGCATGTCGTCAAGTTAAATTTTAATACCTTTAGGTGAAACATGTACTCCTCTTACCAGGGTCTCAACACTACTCTGTTTACTCCTATCTGGCAGCTCCACACACATTTGCTACCTGACTGACCCTCACAGTAATTGAGGTTACGGCTCCATAACCACATATTACATGAGAAATGATAGCCATTATGTTTACAGATATAAAATAAGTTGTATATATAGACTAAAATAAAGTGCATTTTAATAGAAATAAAATGTTTATAGACATAGTTGGGAAAAGAAATGAGAAAATCTATTAAAATGATATAACATGATAGACTTTTAATAAAGCAAGTTTTATAACACCATAGCTAACATAGTAGCCATTACAGTATTTAATCATCCCACATCCTCAATATTCATATAGACCAGAACAAGAGGCTGCCATGGAAAACACAGAGATGGGGCCTGGGTGGCCACCAATGTCATTAGATGTTAGAAGATAAAGCCTGATCATGGGGAGTATCTACAAGGAGACTAGAAAACCATATCATGTGGCTGTTTTTAAGATAGAATAGGCCCAGCTGACATAGTACAGTGGTTAAGCCTCAACTTATGAGCCAGAAGGTCATGGTTCAATTCCTGGTCAGGGCACATTCCCGGTTAGTGGGGCATGCAGGAGGCAGCTGATCAATGATTATTTCTCATCATTAATGTTTCTATCTCTCCTTTTCCCTTTCTCGTTGAAATAAATTTTAAATATTTTTTAAAACATGGAATAGAATGAGCAAAAGCAATGTCACCATTTGTTTTAGTCAGCTAGCCAGAACCCTAGAAACAGGAGGGGAAGAAATTTTTTTTAAGGAAAACAAAAAATTGTGTTTAAAACAAAAAAGTTGTAAGAAGACAAATTCTTCTGAAGAAGGAACAAAGAAAAGTCAAGTTTTAGGCAACATTCTGAGGACACTCCCCTTTTTTTGGTTAAATAAGCAATTGGGTTCTTTACGCAATGCTAATCCCTGCCAAGAGAGATGCTCCAGATAACCTATCTAATCAAAAAATGGGCAACCGATCTAAAAAAACATTTTCTGAAAGAGGACTTACAGAAGGCCCAGAGACATATGAAAACATGCTCAAGGTCACTAATCATCCAAGAAATGCAAATCAAAACAACAATGAGATACAATCTCACACCTGTCAGAATGGCTGTCATCAACAAATTGACAAATGACAAGTGCTGGTGAGGATGCAGAGAAAAAGGATCCCTCGTGCGCTGCTGATGAGAATGCAGCCTGGTGCAGCCACTGTGGAGAACGGTATGGAGTTTCCTCCAAAAACTAGAAATGGAGCTCCCGTTTGACCCAGTGATCCCACTTCTAGAAAGATATCCCAAGAAACTAGAAACACCAGTCAGAAAGAATATATGCAACCCTATGTTCATAGCAGCACAATTCACTACAGCTAAGATTTGGAAACAGCCTAAGTGCCCATCAGCAGATGAGTGGATTAAAAAACTGTATAAATGGAATACTACATAAATGGAATAATACAAAACAATGGAATACTACACTGCAGTAGAAAAATAAATAATGTTTATC